>JAQRGA010001442.1:0-11338 GCA_029237695.1 Conchocele bisecta
GAGGTTCCACTGGGGTTCTCCCCGAGGGTGTCCGGTTTAGAAAGGTTTCCACTGGCTCCCAGGGTTCCCGTCCGGTTTACAGAGGTTCCACTGGGGTCCTCCCAGGGGGGTGTCGGTTTACAGAGGTTCCACTGGGGTCCTCCCAGGGTGTCCGGTTTAGAGAGGTTCTGCTGTACATGCAACGTCAGTAAAAACGTTCGGGCAGCATAGTTGGCGGTAGCTACGATATACGTAGCACACGTGCTTGACATTTGACTTCTGACATATTCAGATAACATTATACAACATTTGTCTGTGTGTATCACTACTACGAACCTTGTTTCACGATGATAAATGAACACCGTGTGTTATAAATGAACACCGTGTGTTATAAAGGCTTATGTTCAAGTTGAAAGGACCTGGTGAAGCTTTGTGTGCATGTATGTTAGCAATAGCAATTTAAATTCCGAATTCGAAACTCTCTACATATGTACATGTAAGTTCCGTGTGATCGCAGTAGACACGTCGCATCGCATTTATGTATATAATTGAAGGGTCAATGAAATAATGGGAGTTAGCCCCCTTCTTCCACGCACCCTTCAATTACATTATCATACTCGCCGCCTGTCCTTATTGATGAACTTTGTGAATTCCCATTTGTCAAGTGTAACTATTTAAAGTCAGACCTGGATAACAATTGTAGCCACATCGTTGGGTGGTAAAACGTTAACTCGCATGTTCAGATCTGCGCAGCGTTTACTGGTTATACCCCATCCATGCATGTCCTTATTCATGAACTTTGTGAATTCCGATGTGTCAAGTGTAATCCCATCGTTGGGTGGTAAACATTAAGTTTCTATATGACGCATTGACGCCTGGTGTTGGGTATCCATACTGGCTGCGAGCCCAGTCACCCATAAACGTGATCTTCACAGCCCGCCAGGGGGCGTCATTTGAAACTTCAGACACGAGAAACCCGCCATGTATACTGACGATGTTATATATTAAACATTGGAAACGTGTATCATATATGTTCTGTGACTGGAGAAATTGGGATTATGGGTTTTATGGCCAGTGTATATCCAGATCAGCCTGTGCATCGGCAGGGGCGGATCTGGAGGAGGGGGGGTCCAGGGTTGCAACCCCCCCCCCCAGTTCAGCCACGGAGTTTACATAGATCACAGTTTACCACCAGTTGGAGTCTGAATTTAAATGCCGTAAAACACAGGAAAGTGCATTTCGAAGAGCTCAAAATAGGACAACCCCCTAGTTGCGAACGGTAACTCTTGCAATTACTCCCGTACCATGAGTTACAGGCTATGTGAGTGTGCTATTTCATTAGGAGCTATACGCTGGTCACAATTCCCATATAAAGCCCTATTTCTCCAGTTACAGCCGCATACTAAGTATTTACCATGCTGTACGATTCACTGGGAGTTACTTGATTATGTAGAATGTAAATCTAAAGCTTTGTAGCTACTTCATAGCAACAGCAAGGGTCTTGAATATTTCAAAGTCTGGCAAAGATGCAATCAATTTCCGACAACAAGTACATCTATATGTATATGACTTGTCAGCTTCAAAATCTATTGGATGGCGTATGCGTAACATTTGTTACAAACAACATTTTCTAAACCGGACACACAGAACACAATAATATGCTTAATTGCGACCGGTTTCACTGTAATTTGTGGTTGTGGCTGGAGAAATTGGGCTTATGGGATTTGTGACCAGGGTAGTCCCTGGTCGAATAGCACACTCCTGTAGCCTGATAACAATATATATTGCTTTTTAGAAGCATGACGTTTCGTTGATCAATTGGCGAACAGTGCAGATCCTGATCAGACTGTGCGGATGCACAGGCTGATCTGGATCTACACTGGTCGCAAAACAGATAAGCCCCATTTCTCCAGTCACAAACACATTTATCGTTGATGATGCTGTCTGTCCAAGATAGCAAAGCACACTGAAAGTTCTTGCAGCGTGTATATTGCCAAAATTCAGTAAACCCTCACTTCGTCGAACACACTCGAAAATCCCCTATCATACTGTAACCGAATAGGGTTAGCCCGCCATGTAAGATTTGGGTTAATGTTTCAAGATGGATGTCAATAGGACGGATGACATTTAAAGTCACATATCGTATACATTTATAATTGAAAGGACATAAGTTAATGACACAAAAAGTAATATACCACATTCCACACGAATGAAGTTAGACACAGATGGTCTTTGTGACATTTGTAAACTGAGTTACTAGGGTTACAGGTATACAAGTATGAATGTGTTGATATTATACTAAATTGTATCCGCATTTCAATGTTAGATTACTGGGCTATACATGATATGGATATTAGCGTGTCCGACTGCTAAAGGTAACATTGTTTCGGGGATTGTGGTTAATCAAGGGCACCAAGGTACATTACCGCATGCAACAAGCAAATTGTAAATATCAGGGGTGAAATTGAGGTTTATTTGTTACACTGCACACACACGCGCATAAAGTATTTGACACGAAGAGACGGTGCAACGATAAGACAGCGGCGGATCCCTATGAAACAATAACATGGCAAATAGCCTGTAGGACCGAGCAATCAAGTTTGCTTCTGTTTCACATTTCGCAGCCCTTTGTTGTTGTTGTTTTGTACCAACTACGAGCAGAGTATGTCTATTATTAGAACTTGCTTGTTGATAGTTCCGAAACGTGTCACAAATCATGGGCGGATTCAGGGACCCGACCCGACGCGCGCTCCCCCCCCCCCTCCAAAATAAAATTCGCCGAGTCAATAGTTTTGCTCCAAAATGCGCCAGAACGCAGGAAATGCGATGTAGATTTCAAAAAAAATCCGGGGGGGGGGGGTATGCTCCCGGACCTCCCTAGCGCTATCCCGATAAGTATTGCAAAATAGTTACGCCCCCGCTAACCCGAAATCCTGGATCCGCGCCTGCAAATAAATGTGAGAGAATACGCAGGGGGCGAATATCCGGCGCAGATCAGTGCATTTGCCTTAATCCTTTCAACATCACAGGCCTGCATAGAAGTATCGGCAAATAGTGTATATCCAGATGAACCGGCTAATGACGAGCCGTCTCATCAGGATCTGCAATTTTTACAAGTAATTTTCACATTTTTGAAAGAAAAATAACACCCCCGTTTCATGAATGGACTAGTCGGAAAATCATTTTGTGACGGATTGGATTGGTCAGGAAATTAACATGTAAAAATCCATCCCAGTTACTTAGGGGTGAACGGGTTAATGCAACCAGATGTAATAGTTCGCCAATATAAATCGGGCTCCCTTCGCGGTGTTTTCTCGATTATATCAATGCAATATTTGCATGACAAAGAGAAAAAACGCATCCATCTGTCACTGGCGGGGGGGGGGGGGGGGGGGGGGACACACGAACGGTTTTGTCAACTAAAGGAATTTAAAATGACAAAGCAACACCGAATTTGTTCATTATCTTTGATAGCTTCTGTCAACTGCGCAGGAAATAGATTAATATCGCGGTAAATACGTACGTAAGCATTGTTGTCCAATGAACAGCAGCCGGTGTCTTTTCAAGTGAAGATTATATCTAGGTTTTTCCTAAGATCATTAGGGCTGATGTGTTGGATATAGTCATAATTGTCGCTGATCCGATTTACCATAACCTTGTGGTACGTTTAACAAGAAAATTAATCTTCTTTAAGACAGGTATTACTGTACAAATTGTGAACTTGAAGTGGGGGTTTATGAACTTATGCAAAGTATTCCGGTTCAGCATTTTTGAGATTGTGAGTCGAAGCACATTATGGCTATCAGGGCTCCAGATAAGGAATTAGTCATTCCATCATTTCTGAAGCAATTATTTAATAGTTTGCTTCGAAATGAAAGTATGTCTTGGCATTTCATGAGAATTGTCTCCTTGGTGTGTTTTCATGGAAAATAAGAAAAATATGCTATATTTGTGATCTGTTTATTGTTTTCTGCATAAACGTACCACTATTTGTGTTATTGCTTTTTGATACTCACTACTTCTGATTTCAATTGTTGTTGTTTTTTGGCAATTTTGATTGGGTATTTGATTAAGCAAATACGCAGCTTATCTGGAGCTCTTGAGTTTATTGATACGTTGTGAACGGCGTAATGCCCATTTTGTCTCCGATCGGACCCGTTACGCTGACCACCCACACCATCGCTACAACTCGTCGACAAAGTAATGCGTTGGGGACTGGTTATATTTCTTTTTGCAAATATACAGCTTACTTAAATAGATAGCGAATGATCAGTAATCACCTACACACCTTGGGCTCGTGCTCTACCATGGGCAGTTTGAACGTGTAGTTATTAGTCGTGAGTGTATCCATATGAATGGCGAACCAAGATGTGTTTTCATGGAAAAATAAGAAAAATATGCTATATTTGTGGTCTGTTTATTGTTTTCTGTAGCATGATAAAGCTATCACAAAATTCTTATTGCTTTTGATACTCACTACTTCTGATTTCAATTGGGTTTTTGGCAATTTTAATTGGGTATTTAAGCAATTACGCAGCTTATCTGGAGCGCTAGCTATTACAGAAGGCGCAAATCCGGCTGAATCCAGACTTAGCCAAATACAATTTATCTATATCAAGTATGTGCTGTCCATTTGAGACCATCGGACAAAACAGACCATTTAACCCTTTTACATTCGTGTGCTATTATAGCACATTAGAGGCAATCATTGTGATTTTGCACCGAAGAAGATGTGCGATTTGTTCATGAAAATCCTTTACAAAACTTACGATAACTTCTGAAAATGACGTCGGAAGTTTACGAAATGTTCAAGTAACATTTCGTTAACTTTCGACGTCGTTTCTGTAAATATTTTTCATGAACAATCTCACATCCTCTTAGGTACACAATTACAACTCATCTAACTTGTCCGCTATGGGAAGATACAATGTGTCTGGATGGCGCACAAACTATACTCTAACGAAATGTTCGTAAGTGCACATTTAGGATCGTCTTGAAATTTCAATGGATGGATTTACATTTATTGTAGCCTATTGCAGCCTATGCTCAATAAATGTAAATCCAATAATTGTTTACAAGAAAACAGTGCTAATGTAAAATCATATTTTTGCACTTACGAACGTGTTAGTCGTACGAAGTTTAGTGCATATGCTCAATAAATGTAAATCCAATAATTGCTTACAAGAAAACATTTTTAATGTGAAATTTACTCTAGCGTGGCATAGCCAATCGTAAGGAACGTCTTGTCATCCATCGGCCTGATGAAAATGTGTTAAATCACCGGATCTTCAGGTATCTAAGGCACTTAAGTATGTAGTTTGTGGGGATCAGATAAAGACATATCCTGCAAGGTGGTTAATAAAACCCAGACAAATGTTTCAACCCAACTGCAGTAGTCAGATGTGCAATGACATGTAAACCCTGTGACTTACAATCTGACACACACGCTCTTTTACCGTTCATTTAAGTATTGACCGCATAGAACGCGTACAGTTGAACCTCTCTAAATTGGATATCGAGAAATTTGTTGAATTGTGATGGGTTTCATTCTAATTCATCACTGAAAATACTGTATATTAATGTTTGCCTCAACACTGTTCGTCCATTTGCGACTTTTGTTAGTGTTCTGCTTATATATGGCTGTGACTGTAAATATTGGGCTGATGGCATTTGTGACCAGTGTAGTGACCTGATCCAATAGCACACTCCTGTAGCCTGATAACGATAAGAAATGCCTGTTAGAAGCATCACGGTTGTTTCGGTGATGAAGTGGCAACCAGTGCAGATTCTGATCAGACTGTGCGGATGCATTCTGGATCTACACTGGTGGCAAAACCCATACGTCTCATTTCTCCAGCCAAAGCAATATAGTGTGGTGGTGCATATCATTAACCGTATTCTCATAAAGTAACTTGTAATTCCAAACCATTGATACAATTCCATAAATTAAATACACATATCTCACGCAGCTTAAACATATTAAAACACGCAAACTGCTAACATCTGAAACTGCAGCCGGAATGCGCCAAGGTACGCGCTTTATGCTTGTTATGTTTAACGACGTAATAATGACGAAAGTGTGGTAATTTTACAGCTGATTCAAGTTTTATTACGGTTTGAAGTAACTAATACTACCTGGGTATTCCAGTAACAATAAGTAAACCGGTATATACTGAAGCTGCACAATTTCTCGAACTGAAACAAATTAAAAATTATTCTCTTAATTATGCACAGAAATATATATTGTTGCTACTCATTGGAACCGTCTCGTCGAGACGGTTCCAATGAGTGGCAACAACATATAATTCAGAGAAGATTGAATAAGAAAAATAACGAACATTATTTCAATTTTTTCACACCCAGTATATGTGAATGATATGGGGTAAGAAACGCGGTTGTTTAAGAAAATATTTTTAATGAAAACTAGCACATCTTCCTAAATATAGATCACATTGCTTGACTCATATATGCGTCTTGCAAGAATTATCTGTATGTTTTGAAATTACAATTTGATAGTATCATCAGATACACGTATAAAGTACATGGGACTACGGGAGTCCATCCAAATTAAACAAGCTTTTATCGGAAATTCAGCTTTAGATATGTTTTACTACATTATCGCATCGTTGGCACATTTCCGGGTGTTGTTTCTGTATTAACACAGCTCGCGTGCAAGGTATGTACATGAGGATGTGATAAATTCGTTATATCACGTTTGTCCGCATGTACGAGCGATAATCGCTAAGGCTCGCGGATTATCTCCTCGTACATGCGGACGAACCGTGATCTAACTGATACATAATTACTACACATGTCTCCTGTGGTGATTGTGTTCCGTTTGAAATAGATGATGCTCTTTAGTAACATCATCTTAGTGCACGACATTCACAAGTGTGACGTGTGCATGGGACAACCGGCTTATTGAGTTTTACACCAGTGCAACCTCAGATCAGACAGCGCTGAGCAGGAATTTTCGCTGAGCAGTCAGCTCGTATTTTGTCAATGCGTCATAGATATCAGAAATCGCTAACGCATTGACACAATACTCGCTGACTGATCCACCCGTAAATTGATAATTTAAACTGTGCATAAAACAAATGTTATTACACGGCAAAAGAATATATTTTATGCAATGAAAAGATACTCATTTCATGAGTTCAGGAGCGCAATTTTAAAATAAGCTTAATAACGCACGATTGCAGTATCTCATTTCATACATTGAGAGAACACGTGTTCGAGTCTTGCTTAAGAGACACATGCTTGTGCGCACGAAGACTAAGAAGGAATGTCGGATACTGAGGCGGATGTCGAACTAACCATGTGAAATGAAATAAATCAAAACATGAGATAGCGATTTCCTGTGTAGTGCAATTCAGAAATAGTTTCATGTTCGTGTCATCTCTCAAAATATGACGTGTACATTTCTGATTCGCTATTCACACCACCGCCTGCCCTAATCTTGCCAATAGTAGTCGATTGTTTTCTTTCAAAATTCAAAAATGCTTGAATAGTGTACATGAAATGAAGCAGCTTGATTGGCTGTGCCTGAGCTGTGCTACAGCTCAGGCTCAGCCAATCAAACTCCTATATTGCGATTTTAGATTGCCAATAGATGGTCAGAAATGTTGACATCTAGGCAATATTAACGCAGGAAGTTGTGTATGTACACTAATGGTTGCGATAATTGTCCATATTGACCATAATGATTTAAACCCCATCTCATACTGAATATACACATTGTTTCTCATTGAAAACATGACTATGTATTGTTTCTTATTTCTCATCCATGTCATGCTACACCTCCCCAGTGTGTCCGGTTTAGTGAGACCCCTCTGTACATTTAAAGCTCTCTACATTCAACGCTCTGTACATTCTAAGTTACGCAGTTAATATATGTAGGCTCACCAGGTAATTGGATTGTATACACAAGCCCCGTGCGTTGTCAACACTGGTGAACTGAACGAATGATGGACGGGATAAAGCTCGCAATGAAAAGGTAGGATGTGAACTATCAGACATTCAGTCACCGGATTGACTTCTCGTTTTTGTTTCGGTACATCTAACTATGGAAACGAACACGCCTATCTGTGACGGTCACATTCACGATAGCCCGCGCTAAACTTGTCAATATTTGTCAATGTATTTACAATAAAATACTTGAATATTGTGGTTGAATTAAACATATTGATTGGCTGAGCCTGAGCTGTGGTACAGCTCATGCTCAGTCAATCAAAATGATTATTTTAGAGTTGGTATTGCCAATATATGTTCAGAAACCTTGATATCTGGGCAAGATTAACGAAGCGGTGTCGTACGCCTGTCTGTGAGGTTACAATCCAACATTGAGTGTCACTATATAATATAATAGAACACTGTGCCATCTGGATTTATTTAAAATACATATAGAATGGAATACTTTCTGTCAGACTAGCATTTCCATAGTGAATTACCGTGTGGATAGTGAAATATAAGGAGAAAATAGGATATTAACTATCATGTAAGCAATTCGCAGGACTCGGAAGTTATCTTTCAATAAACAAGCAGACGCTCAGAAATGAATCAAGGAATGACAGGATCATGATTGTGAAGTATGAATATGTGACGGGCAGAACAAATGTTTTTATCAGTATTTGTGTTGCAGGAATACATGTATATGTACTTTTAATAATTCCATGCAAACACTCACCAGTCACTCCATGCAAACACTCACCAGTCACTCCATGCAAACACTCACCAGTCACTACATGAAACACTCACCATCACTCCAGCAAACACTCACCACTCATCCATGCAAACACATCACCAGTCATCCTAAACATCCACTACTCACTACCAGCACCTGCAAACACTCACCAGTCACATGCAAACACTCACCAGTCACTACATGAAACATCCATACTACATCAAACACTCACCAGTCACTCACTACACTCATGCAAACACTCACCAGTCACTACATGCAAACACTCACCAGTCACTACATGCAAACACTCACCAGTCACTCCATGCAAACACTCACCAGTCACTACATGCAAACACTCACCAGTCACTCCATGCAAACACTCACCAGTCACTCTACCACCTGCTTAGTCACCTACAAATGCTTAGCTCAAAGCAAGCAAAATGTTCGCACTAATCTTTTCACTATGTACTACTTTCGACACGAACACTAATGGTCACACTCGAGTTTCTGGAATGTAACCTATGACGCGCAACCGACTTCAGTTTACCCTATTGTAATGACTTTTGGCCTTTGCGAGCAGTGTAAACCCAATCTAGTCCGCGTATCCGCCGATCAAGGTCTGTTCGCCATTCTGTCAGTGAAACACACAGCATGCTACTGAAAAATAGATCACTGTCAACTGCAGTATTCTTCCACGTACATCGTCATGAAAACACCAGCCTCTATGAACTATATATCACGCAGACTGCAGATTCTTCCAGCGTATCATTCTGTCAGTGAAACACACAGCATGCCTCTACTGAACTATATATATCACTGTCAGACTGCAGTATTCTTCCAGCGTATCATTCTGTCAGTGAAACACACAGCATGCCTCTACTGAACTATATAGATCACTGTCAGACTGCAGTATTCTTCCAGCGTTCATTCATTCTGTCAGTGAAACCCACAGCATGCCTCTACTGAACTATATACTGTCAGGCTGCAGATTCTCCGCGTATTCTGTCAGTGAAACCACAGCTGCCTCACTAATATAGATTCAGTCAGGCTGCGTATTCCAGCGTATCATTCTGTCAGTGAAACCCACAGCATGCCTCTACTGAACTATATAGATCACTGTCAGGCTGCAGTATTCTTCCAGCGTATCATTCTGTCAGTGAAACCCACAGCATGCCTCTACTGAACTATATATATCACTGTCAGGCTGCAGTATTCTTCCAGCGTATCATTCTGTCAGTGAAACCCACAGCATGCCTCTACTGAACATATATATCACTGTCAGGCTGCAGTATTCTTCCAGCGTATCATTCTGTCAGTGAAACCCACAGCATGCCTCTACTGAACTATATATATCACTGTCAGGCTGCAGTATTCTTCCAGCGTATCATTCTGTCAGTGAAACCCACAGCATGCCTCTACTGAACTATATATATCACTGTCAGGCTGCAGTATTCTTCCAGCGTATCATTCTGTCAGTGAAACCCACAGCATGCCTCTACTGAACTATATAGATCACTGTCAGCTGCAGTATTCTTCCAGCGTATCATTCTGTCAGTGAAACCCACAGCATGCCTCTACTGAACTATATAGATCACTGTCAGACTGCAGTATTCTTCCAGCGTATCATTCTGTCAGTGAAGCCCACAGCATGCCTCTACTGAACTATATAGATCACTGTCAGGCTGCAGTATTCTTCCAGCGTATCAGAAGCGAAACTGGGGCCCGTTTCACTAAACCACGTACGACTAAAATGTTCGTAAGTGCAAAATTATGATAGTCTGTAAATTTCATATTAACAATGTTATCTTGCAACTAATTATTGGAATTACATTTATTGAACATAGGCTGCACATGCAGCCTATGCTCAATAAATGTAAATCCATCAATCGAGATTTCCAGACGATCCTAAATGTGCACTTACGAACATTTTAGTCCTACGAAGTTTAGTGAAACGGGCCTCTGGTCACAAATACCATAAGCCCCGTTCCTCCAGTCACTGATAATATGACTATTGCAAACACAAGTGTCTATATGTTCTCAGCTGATGATTATATGAATGGCTAAGTGTCGATGGGCAATTAAATAATTTGGGAAAATCACCTGAGAAATGTACTTTTTAAAACGTATACTATAGATATGATTATACAGATCGAGAAGTACGTCATAAAACTAATTCGCGCCACTTTACTGAAATAGTATGTGGCTGTGACTGGAGAAATGGAGCTTGTGTGACCAGTGTAGCTCCTGATCAAACAACACACCCCTGTATTCTGATAACGCTCTTATAGTGCTCGTTAGAAGCATGGTGGGTGTTACATTGATGGAATGGCGAACAGTGCAGATCCTGATCAGACTGTGCTGATGCACAGACTGATCTGGATCTACACTGGTCGAGAAATATGGCTTATAAACGTTGCAGCCAATGTAGACCGAGAGCAGCCTGCGATCTGGGCTGTGATGGATCAACAGACGACAATACTCATTTCCCGCCCCACCAAATAAAGTAAAAGAATTCCCCACCTACCATGAAGGAGACTGTGACTGGATCAGCAGACGACAATATTCATTTTACCCGCCAAAAGTAATTCCTCACATATCCTGGACGACGCTGTGACAAGATTAGCAGACGACACTACTTATTTTATGCCATGAAAAACACAACCATTCCCCCCACCT
>JAQRGA010001445.1:0-12857 GCA_029237695.1 Conchocele bisecta
AGTTAATGTAATTTGTAAGAGAAAAAACACATACATGTATATAAAACAAAAATATAAAAAAATAAAAATATAAGCAAATAAAAAAGATAATAATATAATAATTTATGAAAAACTAAAGAATGCGAACGACACTACCAACGGTCATTGAATGTCCGTCGCTGTTAACCCCTCGGCTACATAAAGATTGAAAGAGATATAATCAAAATTAGTAATTGAAAAAGGAAAACAGGCCACGGGTATATTTTTTTATAGATGCAGCTTGCAACAAATTTAACCCTTACACTGCCTGAATTATATTTTGTCGTCTGCTAATTTTTCGATTCTATTTTCCATTCCGAGTTTCACCATCAACAACAAAGGTGGATTGGTAGAACTTCAGAATCTTTTTCCAATTGCTGTTCAAAACCACCCCCATTTTCTTGTTGTTTACGAACAATTGGGATATGTTAAATTAATTAAAGCCGTAAATGGCCGTAATCCGATTGAGCTTGAAAATTGGTCACCTCCGATTTGATTTGTGTCGCTAAAACACGATGCCCGGTTCAACGAAAAAATCGATATCTTCAATTGAACGACGGCCGTAAATGACGTCGAAAGTTTTAATTAAATACTGGTACGGCGATTAACAGCATTTACTAAATTGAGATAATCACCCAACTTCTGTAAACGTATTGCTAGTTCAGCGGAGGCAATAATAGCTAATCCGTGTGGAGGAGGTTTCAGCCGAAATTTTATTCAGAAAGTTGCCCCCCAACCAATTTCATTTCAAACGTCGTCCGATTCCGGCCTGGAAATTGGGCCATATCGATAGAATTTGGCACGAATAAACACGATGCCGTTCCACCGAAAAATCGATATCTTGATTAACGAACGGAGCCCGTAAATGAACGTCGAAAGTTTCGAAACTTTTCCACGGCCGATTACAGCCCCCCCCCCCACCCATTCCTAATTGGAGGATATCCACACCTCAGTAAACGGCCTACTGATTCAATGGCGGTCCAATATGTATGTTCCTGTGCCCCATGTTTTCAACCGTAATCGGACGAGGAAAGTTTCCAAATGGTTTCAACGACGATCTGGATCCAGGCTGAAAAATTGGCAAGCCGATAGAACATTGGAATCGCAGAACCAAGATGGCGTTTACACAAGAAAGTCGCATACTTAAATAATAAAGCCGTGAATCGTGATTCGGTTTTAGCACAAACTTTCGACGTCCACTGCGCCATTACTGTATGAGATAGGCGACTTTACTGTAATGCCGCCCGCCATCTTGTGTTTTGAGATCCCAAATTCTATCAGCAATTCCAAATTTT
Source organism: Conchocele bisecta (assembly GCA_029237695.1). Lineage (NCBI taxonomy): Eukaryota > Metazoa > Mollusca > Bivalvia > Lucinida > Thyasiridae > Conchocele > Conchocele bisecta. The sequence goes on from JAQRGA010001445.1 coordinate 1,314, forward strand.
CAGCCAGGAATCCAGACGATAGATGAAACAAAACTCGGAAACCTTTTCCCCGCGTCCGAATTCGGTTGAAACATTGGCACAATACTACGCCATACATAAGTTAGCCGCCTTGAAATCAGTAGCCCGTTTACAGATGGTGTGATATCTCAATTAGGAAGGCTGTAAATCGCCCGTTGAAATGTTTGAAACTTTCCGACGTCCATTTAACGGCGTCGATTAATTTAAGATATCGATTTTTTCCGTGAACGGCAATCGGTGGTTTATCGAGCCAAAATTCCCTACCGAGTATGGCAAATTTTCAGCCGATTTCCCGGGGACGACGTTTTGAAATGTTTGCAACTAATTTCTGGAAAATAAGAATTCTGGGCAGAAACTCTGCACATAGATATATAAAAATTTGCCATCGCTGAAACCAGAAATCCGTATTACGAGAATGAGAGATATCCTCAAGTTAGTAAAGCTGTAATCCGCCGTACACAACAGTTTTAAACTTAAACTTTTCGACGTCATTTTACGGCGTCGTCAATGAAGATATTCCGAATTTTTCGAGAACGGCATCGTTTTTAGCGACCACAAATCCAATCGGAGTTGCCAATTTTCAGCCCTCAAATCGGATTAAACGGCATTATTACGGCTTTATTAATTAACAACATAACCAAATGGTTTCGTAAACAAGAAAATGTGGATTTGACAGCAATGGGAAAAGGATTCTGAAGTTCTACCAAACCATGTTGTTGAATGTGAACAATGGAAAATAGAACGAAATTTAGCAAGACGCCAGAAACCAAAATATAATTCAGCAGAGTAAAAGGTTTAAAATTGATTGCAAGCTGCCTCTATATAAAATAAAAAATAACCCGTGCCTTGTTTTTCCCCTTTTCAATACTAAATTTTGATAAATTTCTTTTCTTCAAGTCTTATTTGAGCCGTAGGGGTTTACAAAAGCGACGGACTTCAATGCCGTATGTATGTGGAGTTCGAATAAACTTTAGTTTTTCATAAATAAAATATATATATTTTTTATTTGCTTTTTAATTTGCTTAAATTTTTAATTAATTTATTTTTGTTTTATATACATGTAATGTGTTTCTCTTAACAAATTAATCATTAACTAAAGTATGAAAAGTTTCACATGTATAAACGCTAGTATCATTAGGAAGAAAACTAATAACTAAATTGCACATTTCATATGTATGATTTAATTGTATGATTTAAAACGGCCTAACAAAACCAACGCGTTTCATGTTTCATTTATTGAAAATGTGTCATTGTTTCATCCTGAACGATTTTGCGTAGTTCTTCCTGGACATGGGTTTGTCCTGTATCCATTTTTTAGGGTATCTTTGTTCACTGCTTTACAACCATTTACATGTTGACTAACAATAGCGGGTTTTTCCGGTTCTGTCCAACTAAACACAACCAAGGATAAGAGCAACATGATTTTGGGAGGGAAAATCGAGTGGTACATTTTCGGTAACCGTAACGGATATTTTGGTAACCGTAAACGGACAACTTTTTTGACCTCCCTCCAAAGATTAAACCAATTGCTTTAATAAGTTTTCAACAATAAACGCATTGGAGCAATTGTTGTTTTACCTAAGCAACATAGCTATTTTCGATATCAACGCTTGCTTAAAATTTGGTAATCGATTCATTCTGATAACCTCAGTTTTTAAAACGACGTGTATCTATATACAACGGTTCATAAATTGGATAAAGAAAGAGCAATATTACGGGACGTAACATAAGAAAATTTACTCTTTAATTGAAGTAAATTGGCATTATTAATGCAACAGCCAAGACCCGTGGGCCATATGAGCGACAAGGACATGGTCCCCAACCCCCCAATACTACCCCTGGCAAATGGTCCTTTACCCTTACCCCGGGATAATTCATGGAGTTTTTTTTAATTTGGAGGTCAGAAAAAGGGGTGGCACAAAGACCAGCAACTTTTCTAAATTAGATTTCGGCTGAAATGTTTGGTCATGTGTTTCATCATGGAACGTTTTGCGTTTAGTTTCTTCTTGACATGGTTTTATCTGTATCCATAGGGTATCTTGTTCACTGCTTACAAACCATTTACTTGTAAAATTCAAGTTCCGAACTAATTTCCGGACATCACGCCTAATTTTTCGTAAACGCGTTGATGACACGGTGAAAATAAAAAAACGATTTTTTCTGGAAAACTGTGCGCCTATAGCGCCTGAATTTGAATAAGTTATCTGATTAGGAAAGTGGCGTACCGTAGTAGTAAAATCCAGGACCCATTTGGTAGTGTGTATCAGGTATGCATCCCGATTTGCCTAAAACACTTCAGTTGTCTTGACATGGGTTCCACGATAAAACATCTGTAATTCTCCCACTTTAATCTGTTAGTCCGTGACGTTCAACCAGCAATGCCTAACCAATGGTTAGTTTCGGGACGGGACCCTTGACAATCGATGAACCTTAAATGTGGCTATTGACTAGGAAATTGGAATTGAATTTAACGAGTCTGGCGACCATTGTAGAATCCAGGTCCAGGTTAGCCTGTGCATTCCGCCCACCAATCTGATCAGGATCTACACAGGTTCAGAAAAAAATTAGGTAAAAATTGTGTATTATCATAATCGTAGCCTCGATTTTCGTGTAATTACAACTGTATTGATAGAGTGCACTGTTGCGATGCAGAAGACATTATCATAAGAGCATCATGCATCATGGAGCTCAAACATAAACAATATTATTAATGGGCTTCAGTGGTATGAAATGTGGGAGAATATCCATACGATTGGCAGAAATTGTGTTCATCCCTATCTGGACGAGAGGTTTCCGAACCTCACAAAACGCATTACATTTGTCGATATTAATTTAGAGTTCTGTTTTTATGACTTGTTGCTGGAGATGGACATAAGGTGAAAACGGCGAGGGCTATCACTAATGCAGCTTAATGACCTCCAAATGTGACTGATCTGATCTGCGAGAAAATACGCTCCCAGATTTCTTGCATGGTAGACACATATGAAATGTGCAATTTAGTTATTAGTTTTCGTCCAAATGATACTAGCCGTTCTACATGTGGAACTATATTTCATAAAACTTTAGTTTTAATGTTTAAAGATTTTATTAAGAGAAACACATACATGTAAATAAAAAACAAAAATAAAAATAATAATAAAAATAAAAGCCAAATAAAAAAGATAAATATAACTATAATTTATATGAAAAAAAACTACTAAAATTCGAACTCACTAACCAACCAAAGGACATTGTTGAAAGTCCGGTCGCTGTTAACCCCTCGGCTACATAAGACTTGACAAGAGATATATCAAAATTTAGTATTGGAAAAGGAAAAACAAATTGCACGGTAATATTTTTTTATAGATGCAGCTGCAACTTGCAAACAATTTAAACCCATTACACTGCTGGAACTTAAATTTTTGATTCGGTCTGCTATTTTTCGTTCTATTTTCCATTGTATTCCACATCAACAACATGGATTTGGTAGAACTTCAGAATCTTTTCCATTAGCTTTGTCAAACCACATTTCTTTTCTTGTTTACGAACATTAGTATATGTTTAATTAAATAAAACGCCGTAAATGCCGTAACACCGATTGAGCTGAAAATTGGCCACTACAATCCGAATTGGATATTTGTGTCGCTAAAACACCGATGCCGTTCACACGAAACAAAATCGATATCTTCATTGACACCGCAAGGACACGACGCCGTAAATGAGAAACGTCGAAAGTTTTAAACTGTGTACTGCGATTTACAGCTTTAACTAAATTGAGATATCACACTTCTGTAGAAACGTTTATTACGAGTTCAGCGAGGCAATATCTTAATCCGGTTTGGAGAGTTTCAGCCGAATTTATTCAGAAAAGTTGCCAACATTTCAACGATCGTCCGAATCCAGGCTGGAAAATTTGGCCCATATCGATAGGAAATTTGGCTCGATGAAAACACGATGCTCCGTTTGCACGAAAAAATCGATATCATTGATTAACGACGCCGTAAATTGACGTCGTAAAGTTTCAAACTTTCCACGTGGCGGATTACAGCCCTTCCTAATTGAGATATCACCCACCCTCTGTAAACGGCTAACAGATTCAAAAGGCGGCCAATAAAATGTATGCGTGTGCCAAGTTTTCAACCGAATCGGACGCGGAAAGTTTCCCAAATGTTTCAACGTCGACGGATCCGGCTGAAAATTGGTCAAGCCGAATAGAACTTGGAATCGCAGAAAAACAAGATTGGGCGTTTGACAGAAAGTCGCTATGCATTAACTAAAAAAATAAAGCCCGTGAAATCGTGATTCGGTTTGCAAACTTTCGACGCCAACCAGGCGCACCTTTAACTGGTATGTAGATAGCGAACTTTCTGTAAGCGCCATCTTGTTTTTGAGAAATCCAAATTCTAATCAGCATTCCAATTTTCAGCCGGATTCCGGCACGATGTTTAGAAAACTCGGAAACTTTCCGCGTACCGATTCGGGTTGAAACTTGGCACAACGCATACATATTTGCCGCCCTTTGAACTCAGTTAGCCCGATTTTACCAGAGGTTGTGGATATCTCAATTAGGAAGGCTGTAATCGACCGATTGAAAAAGTTTGAAACATGACGACGATCATTTAAACGGCGTCGTATTAATTAAGAGATCGATTTTTTCGTGAACGGTCATCGTGTTTAATCGAGCCAAATTCCTATTCTAACCGATTATTGCAATTTTCAGCCGGATCGGACGACGTTGAAATGTTTGGCAACTTTCCTGAAATTAGACTTCGGACTGAAAACTCTGCACCATAGATACTATATTTAGCCTCGCTGAAACCAGAAATACCGTTTACAGAAGAGTGAAATACCTCAATTAGTAAAAGCTGTAATCGCCGTACACAAGTTTTAAACATTTTCGACGTCATTTAACTGGCGTCCGTCAATGAAAGAATATCGATTTTTTCGTGAACGGCATCGTGTTTAGCGACAGGACAAATCCAATCGAGTGCCAATATTTTTCAGCTCAATCGGATTACGGCATTTACGACTGGCTTTATTAATTAAGCATAATCCAATGTTCGTAAACAACGAAAAAATAAAATGTGGTTTGACAGCAATGGAACAAAAGAATTCCTGAAGTTTCTACCAAAAAACCATGGTTGTTGATGTGAACAAGTGGAAAAATAGAACGAAAATAGCAGAACGACAAAATAAAAAATAATTCAGCAGTGTAATGGGTTAAATTAGTTTGCAAGCTGCATCTATAAAAAAATATACCCCGTGCCTGTTTTCCTTTTCAATACTAACTTTTGATAATTTTCGCTTCAAGTCTTATGTAAGCCCGAGGGGTTAACTGCGACGGACTGTTCAATGCCGTAGGTAAGTGAGTTTCGAATCTTGAGTTTTTCATAAATAATATAATAAATAATCTTTTTTTTATTTGCTTATATTTTATGTTAAATTTTATTTTTGATTTTTATAAATACATGTATTGGCTGTTTCACTAACAAATTACAATTAACTAAGTATGAAATAGTTCACTATGTTAAAAAAAAAAAAAAAAAAAAAAAAAAAAAAGAACGCTAGTAAATCATTGGAAAGAAAACTAATAACTAAATGCACATTTTTCATATGTATGAGTTTAATGTATGATTTTAAAAAACGGTCCTACAAAAACCCCACAGCGTTCATGTTTTCATTTATTGAAAATGTGTCCCCAAGTGTTCATCCTGACGTTTTGCGTTAGTTTTCACCTTGACATGGGTTTGTCCTTTTTGTATCCAAAGGGTTTACTCTTGTTTCTTCCCTTGCTTACACCATTTACTTGTGGGAAAACAATTATCGTTTTCCGTCTTCCAACAAACGCAACCAAGGGATAGAGCAACCATGAAATTTTGGGAAAATCGTGGTGGTTACATTTCTGTAAACCGTAACGGATATTTTGGTAAACCGTAACGGAACATAAACTTATTTTGACCTCCCTCAAACCATTGATAATAATTTTTTCATTTCACAAATACGCAAATTGGAGCAATTCTTTTGTTTTTACCTAAGCAACATAAGCTAATTTTCGATCAACGCCATTGCTAAATTTGGTAAGCGACTTCCATTCTGTATAACCACAATTTTATTTTTAAACGACGTGTATCTATAGAAACGGTCCATAAATTGGATAAAGAAAGAGCAATCATTAGCGTGGACGTAACTATAAGATTACACTTAATTAATTGAAGTAAAATGGCATTATATGCAACAACGCCAAGACCCGGGCCATATGAGGCGACAGGACAGGTCCCCACCACTCCCGGGCATGGTCCTTTACACCCCGGGATAATTTCATGAGGAGTTTTTTAATTGAGGTCAGAAAGGGTGCAAAGACCGCAACTTTCTAAATTAGATTCGGCCTGAAATGGTGTCATGTGTTCATCATGACCGTTTTGGCGTTAGTTTCTTCTTAGACAATGGGTTTATCTGTAATCCATAGGGTATCTTAGTTCTCATGCTTACAACCATTTACTTGTAAATCATGTTTCCTACTAAAATTTCCGGACATCACCTAATTTTTTCGTACGCGTGGAATGTCACGGTGAAAATACGATTTTTTCTTTTTTCAGAAAACTGTGTCGCTAATGCCGCCCTGATTTGAATAAGTTATCTGGATTAGGAAAGAGGCGTACCGTGGTAGTACCCAGGGACCATTGGATAAGTGTGTATCAGTAGCTCCCGAATGCTAAAACAACACTTCAGTGTCATTGACATGGGGAGGAGGTTAAGTGGGTTCGGCCGTGGGAAACCTGATGTGGTTTGGTAGGCCTAGTTCCTTCCAACGAAAACATCGTATTCTCCACTTTAATCTGTTAGGTCGTGACGTCAACCGCAATGCCCTACCAATGTTTAGTTCCCGGGAACGCCTTGACAATCGATTGAACCTTAAAATGTGGCTGTGGACTGGAGAATTGGAAATTTACCGAGGTCCTGCGACCAATGTGTAGATCCAGGTCAGTGGTTAGCCTGGTGCATCCGCACAATCTGATCAGGATCTGCACATGGTCAGAAAAAATATTTAGGTTACAAAAATTGTGTATTATCAATATCGTAGACCTCGTTTTTTCGTGTTTATTACAACTGTATTAGATAGAGTGCAACGTGGCATGCAAGTACATTATCATAGAGCACATTGCATCTTGGTGCTCAAACATAAACATGTATTATGGCTCAGTGTATGAAAGTGGGAGAATAATCCATACGAATTGCAGAAATTGTGTTCATACCTATTCTGTCCGAGAGTTTCGAACCTCACAAAACGCATTTACAATTTGTCGATATTAATTGTGTTTTCTGTTTTTATGACCTTGTTGCTAGGAGATGGACATAAAGGTGAAACGGCTCGAGGGCTATCACTATGGCCTGTAATGACCTCCCAATGTGACAAATGTATCTGCGAGAAAAATACTCCCAGATTCTTCAATGTAGCAACACATATGAAATGTGCAATTTAGTTTATTAGTTTTCGTCCCAATTGATACTGAAGCCGTTTCTACATGTAGAACTATTTCATCAAACTTAAGTTAAATGTAATTTTGTTAATAAGGACAAACACATACATGTATATAAAAAACAAAAATATAAGTTAAAAATATAAGCAAAAAAAAAGAAAAAAGATATATATATATTTTATGAAAAACTAAAGATTCGAACCTCACTACCAACCAAAACGGCAATTGAAGTCCGTCGCTGTAACCCCTCGGCTACATAAGACTTTGAAGTAGATATAATCAGAAAATTATTATTGAAAAAGGAAAATCAGGCACGGGTATAAAATTTTTTATAGATGCCAGCTATGCAACAATTAATTTAACCCTTATCACGTGCTGAATTATATTTTGTCGTCCACAGCTTATTTTCGTTCTATATTTCCATTGTTCACCAATCAACAACATGGTTTGGTAGAAACTTCAGAATCTTTTTCCATTGCAGTCAAACCACATTTTCATTGATTTTACGTAACATTGGATAAATTGTTAAATTAAATAAAGCCGTAAATGCCGTAATTCCGATTGAGCTGAAAATTGGCACTTCCCATTGGGATTTGGATTTTTGTCGCTAAACACGATGCCGTTCATCTGAAAAAAAAATCGATATCTTCATTGACGACGGCCGTATAAATTGACGTCGAAAGTTTTAAACTGAGTGTACGAGGGCGATTACAAAGCTTTTACTAATTGAGATATCACACTTCTGTAAACGTATTCTAGTTTCAAGCCGAGGCAATATCTATCCGTGTGGAGAGTTTTTCAAGCCGAATTTATTTCAGAAAGTTGCCCAACATTTTCAAACGTCGTCTCCGATTCCGGCCGAAAAATTTGCCAAATCGATAGAATTTAGAATTTGGCTCGATAAACACGATGCCGTTTCACTACGAAAAATCGAATATCTTGATTAAAGAACGCCGCCGTAAATGACGTCGAAAGTTTCAAACTTTCCAACGGCGATTACAGGCCTTCCCTAATTGATTGAGAAATCATCACCTCTGTAAAACGGCTTACTGATTCAAGGCGGCAATCTATTTAATGGCGTGTGCCAAGTTGTTTTTCAACCGAATTCGGACCGCGGAAAGTTTCCAAATGTTTCAACGTCGTCGGATCCGGCCGGCTGAAAATTGGCCAAGCCGATAAGCAACTTGGATCGCAGAACAAGATGGCGTTTACAGAAAGTCCGCTTTATCTTAAAATAATAAAGCCGTGAATCGAGATATTCGGTTTTGCAAAACTTTTCGACGCCACTGGCGGGCCGCCTTTACTGTATAGAATTAATACGACATTTTCTGTAAGCGCCATCTTGATTTGAGATACCCAAAATCCTTATCAGCATCTTCCAATTTTCAGCCGGATCCGACGAATGTTTAAAAGCAAAACACGGAAACATTCCAGCGTCCGATTCGGAATTGAAACTTGGCACACACGCAACACAAATTGCCAGCCTTTGAAATCAGTAGCCGTTTAACAGAGGTGGTGGATTATCTCAATTAGGAAGGCTGTAAATCGCCGTTGAAAGTTTGAAAAAAACTTTTTTTATATTTTCGACGTCATTTACGGCGTCGTTAATTAAAAATCGATTTTTCGTCGAATTTTCGGGGGGGCGAATCGGCAATCGTGTTTAATCGAGCCAAAAACCTTACTAACCGATATGGCAATTTTTCAGCCGGATCGGTACGACGTTTGAAATGTTGGCAACTTTCTGAAATAGATTCGGCTGAAACACTGCACATTAGAATATATAATTGCCTCTCATGAACCAGAAATCCGTATTTTTACAGAAGTGTGATAATCCTCAATTTAGTAAAAGCTAGTAATCGCCGTACAACTAGTTTTAAACTTTCGACGTCATTTACGGCGTCCGTCAATGGAAAGATAATCGATTTTTTCCGGTGAACGGCATCGTGTTTAGCGACACAAATCCAATCGGAGTGCCAATTTTCATCGCTCAATCGGATACGGCATTTACTCGGCTTTATTAATTAACATATCCAATGTTCGTAAAACAAGAAAATTTGTGGTTTTGACAGCAAATGGAAAAGATTCAGAAGTTCTAACCAAAACCATGTTTATTGAATGGTGAACAATGGAAAATAGAACGAAAAATAGCAGAAACGAACAAAATATAATTCGAGCAGTGTAAGAATTGGGTTTAAATTGTTTGCAAGCTGCATCTATAAAAAATAAAAAATTACCACGTGCCTGTTTTCCTTTTCAATACTAATTTTGATATTTTCTCTTCAAGACATTAATTGAAGCCGAGTGGGGTTACAGCGATCGGGACTTCAATGCCGTAGGTAGTGAGATTCGAATCTTAGTTTCATTAATTCAAAAATAATAAATATATATTCTTTTTTTTATTTGCTTATTATTTTATTTTATAAATTATTTTTGTTTTATTTTTATAACCATTTATGTGTTTCTCTTACAAATTTAACAATTAACTAAGTTATGAAAATAGTTTCACCATGTAGAACGGCTAGTAAACATTGGAAAAAAACTAATAACTAAATGCAACATTTCATATGTATGATTTAAATGTAATGAATTTAAAACGGCCTAACAAAACCACGCGGTTCATGTTTTCAATTTATTGAAAAGTGTCAAAATGTGTTCATCTGACGTTTTGCGTTATTCTTCCTTGAACCATGGGTTTTGTCTTTTTGTATCCATAGGGTTATCTTGTTCTCTGCTTTACAAAACCATTTATCTTGGTGACTACAATAATCGGTTTTCTTCCGTCTGTCCAACTAACACAACCAAGGATAGAGCAACAATGAATTTTGGGAAAATCGTGTGGTACATTTCGGTAACGCCGTACGGATAAATTTTGGTAATACCCGGTACGGACACTTTTGACCTCCCATCAAACATTTGCAAATAAAATTTTTTACACAATATACGCATTGGAGGCAATTGATTGTACCTAAGCAACATAAGCTATTTTGTTTCGAATCAACGCTTGCTACAAATTTTGGTAATCGGATTTCATTACTGATAACCTCATTTTTATTTTTAAAACGACGTGTATCTATAGTAACGGTCTAAAAATGGATAATAAAGAAAGAGCAAATTAAAAAACGGGAACGTAAACTATAGATTACTCTTAATTGAAGTAAATGGCAATTATACTGCCAACAGCCAAGAAAACCGGGGCCATATGAGCGCGACAGGACAGGTCCCCACCCACTCTCCCGGGCATGGTCCTGTTTACACCCCGGGATAAATTCATGGAGTTTTTTTAAGTTGAGGAGTCAGATAAAGGGGTTGCCAAAGACGCCGCAACTTTCTAAATTAGATTCGGCTGAAATGTGTCATTGTGTTCAATCATTGACGTATTTTTGCGTTAGTTTTCTTCTTTGAACATGGGTTTATCAGTATCCATAGGGTATCTTGTTTCACTGGCTTACAACCATTTAAACTTGTAAATCATGTTCCTAACTAAATTTCCCGGACATCACCTATAATTTCGCACGTCGTGGAATGTCACTGGTGAAAATACGATTTTTTCTGGAAAACTGTGCGCCTAATGCAGCCAGAATTTGAATAACGTTATCTGATTAAAATTAAGGGCAAAAAGTTGCGTAACCGTGTAGTACCAGGGAACCATTAGTAGTGTGTAATCATGTAGCTCCCGATCTAAAACTAAAAAAAAACGTTCAGTGACTTGACATGGGTTCCACGATACATCATGATTACTCCACTTTAACTCTTTAGTCCGTGAACGTCACCGCTCATGCCTACCAATGATTAGTTTTCGGGACGTCCAGACAATGCGATGAAACCCTTAAAAATGTGGCTGGTACTGGAGAATTGGTAATTTACGAGTCCTGAGACCTATTGTAGATCCAGGTCAGGTTAGCCTGTGCATCCGCACAATTGATCAGGATCTGCACAGGTCAGAAAAATATTAGGTAAAAATTGTGATTAATCATATCGTAGCCTCGTTTTCGTGTATTACAACTGTATTGATAGAGTGCACGTGCATGCAAGTCATTATCATAGAGCACATGCATCTTGGTGCTCAAAA
>JAQRGA010001448.1:0-14309 GCA_029237695.1 Conchocele bisecta
GACATTTCAAGCCATTCTTAAAGTGTGGTCTTTCTAACATTATTGTAATCTACGCTGTATATATACAATGGCTATTTACAGCTGTACAACCGGTCAGAAATATTAAATATGAATATAAGTATAGACTAGAAGAATGACTATGGCACACCATCGCCAAATACGAACTCCATGGACATCAAGACATATAAACTAGAGCACAGTCGATGGCGCGCCATCGCAATATACCCACTTTTCCCAAATGCTAAGTCCGAAAGGGGGAGATAATCCATGACGGAAGGTTGGATCGACAGAAAAGAATTAATGCATATTTGCGAAGATTTACGTTCGCGAACATTATTCCTCCGCGAAGAACGCGAACGTATCTTGTGCGCGAATGTTAGTTGGTTTACAGTATATATTATGAAGTGTGGTGAAGCGCCAAGCATCGCGACAAAAATCATAGCATTATAACCCGAGTAGCGTTATAAAGGGTATCCACTGTAACACATTGAATTTCACTGTGATGGACCATCTTCTCGGTGTGAAATGGGATATCAGTTCCATGGACAATGTGACGCTGTCCGATGATGCGGTAGATGAGAGTGATGAAGACGAGCCATTGGTGCACCACCAAGCTTACTGCACTAATGGCTCGTCTTCATCACTCTCATCTACCGCATCATCGGTCACATTGGCAAGGTGTGTCTTCAATACCGCTCTGTAGTTGCCGGTAGAATTTACATTTTCTCGGCACACAGCAGCCCTCACGCTCCCAGATAGATACCCATCTTTGGATATCCAGAGCGACAGCTGTGTTATAAATTGAGTCACATAGTCCATGGAACTGATATCCCATTTCACGCCGGGAAGATGGTCCATTTCCTGGAAGTTGTTGTACAAATACTGGTATACTTTCCGTTTACCAGTTGTAATGCCGCATATCTTCTCATCATGCTCTACTGATGCTAATCCCAGGCAGAACCTACGATTACGTGATTTGGTCTTGAGCCCAAGACCGACTTCTCGTCGTAGTGCAGTTGCCACCTGGTTTTTCCGGTGAATGCCCCGGTACACCGGTCCACCATGCAGAAGGTTCTGGATGCTCTGTAATAAAGATGCAATGTGAACGTATATTTACACAACTTTCAACACTCACAAATCATTGAGGTCGAAGATTTCCGCGGTTCGTTTATCAGCGGTTTCTAAGAAGTGGAGTACACAAACTCTGTACGCTATATAGAATTGTACACAAAAATGTAGAAACAATGGCTACGTTAAAACGCTGATATTCTTGTGTGTAGAACACGTGTGTATAGTTTCAGATCGATCCACCAAATGGTTTCCAAGGAGCTGTGTGCACAAACTATGCAGTTTGTGCACAAACTATGCAGTTTGTCTGTCCGCCGCCCACCCGCCCCGCGGTAAAACATAATATTGATCCTTTTTTTTAAACGATCTAGAAGAATTGATTCAGGGTTGGAGACTAACATTACGCCCATTATTACATCACATCATACATGTTGTCAGTGTTCTCCACCAGCCGAAACTATCAAGTGGGGGCATATGAAAAATATCTAAAATTAGCGCGCAAAATGACTCAATGAAATTTCTATTTTCTTTATTAGAGATGCATAACTCTATATATAATGCACAAAAAACTATTCTTACGGAAATTGAACGGATACCTAATTTTGCAATCATTCCACACATTTCCAACATCTGGAGCGACCGTTTTGTACACAATACTAACTAATTTATCACCACTGTCCGTGTGGTGACGCGCGCTACTCCACAGACAGTGAAGAAATGGTGAGTAAATTGAAATATTTGAATTATTCAAATAAATTACGGATATGAAAATAATTATGTTTTCTGTCGATATCCTATTAAGTAACATTATTGCACACTCGAAAAAACATTGTACGAATGAATATCAAATTTATTTGAATAAATATCAATTTTTGTTATTATTTTGAGACAATGTGATTATTTCCCCTGTGAGGACAGTGACCAGTGACAGTCATGATAAATTAGGTAATATTGTATAAAACGGTCGCTTTTGATGTTGGAAACGTGTGGAATGATTACAAAATTAGGTATCCGTTCAATTTGCATAAAAAAAATTTGTTTGCGTAATATAGAGTCATGCATCTTTAATAGAGGGAATACATAAACAAATGTTTAAAAGTGATCTCATTGAACATAATTTATGTAGATGAATTCAATGCCAGAAGTGGATTTGGAAGATAATTGTTATTTAATTTATCAACATTATAGTGGTGGTGGGCCACCACATTATAAGTGGTCATGGAGAACACTGGTTGTAGTTATCACATATGGTAATATTGCACATTAAAGTAGGTACCTCATATCTGCTGGCTTCTTTCATGTTAGTGATGAAGGCCTTTGACTGCCTGGAGAGGTTAGGCTGTAGCAGTAGCGGATGGACTTTGTCTATAGCCATATGAATAGACATGTCAGTGTCAATGTCGCCTGCATCTGTGATCACATATATGTCAGCCGACACAGGTATGGCTCCAGAAACAGGATGAAAGTTGATGTGATGAACAACACCACTTAGTCCATATGGCAAGGCATATATGGCTCCGACAACAACATTTGTTCCATATTTGTTCATCATACAGTAAGTTGTCAATGGTCCGTCTTGGCTAAGGTCAGTCTGTATGGACGCATTGACTGTTGTTTGGGGCACACATGTCTGTAGTAGTCCCATCTTTGGTGGCTGTTTCTTCTTTGAAGCGGCAACCGAGGATCTTGGTTCTTCATCTAGAATATAAGGTAAATGGCTGTACCTAGGCGCGAGGCCCATATAGGCCGGAATCGCTCACCTGTACTTTTTGCGCTTGAAATTGATGTTAGGTTTTGTGAACGTACTAAGGATGTGACCTTGACGTTGGGGTTAACGGGGGTATGACGGTTGTGGACTTGTCACAGCATGATAGTAGGCACTTAGAGGAACGCATGCACAAAATATTAAGAATTTCTGATGAAGGAAACAGAAGTTATAATGGATTTCTCTGATATTAAGTTTTGTGAACGCACTAAGTATGTGACCTTGACCTTGGGCTTAGCAGGAGTATAATGGTCGTGGATTTGTCACAGCATAATATTAGACGTTTAGAGCAATGCATGCATGAAATATTAAGAATTTCTGAATAAGGAAACAGAAGTTATACCAGATTTCTCTGATGTTATTTTTAGTTGGATCAGCAACGACCTCAATTTCTATAAATCTGGAAGGTAGCAACGCATAGACCATCCCTATGAAGTTTGGTCCACATCGGTTGAGCGGTACGGGAGAAGATGTTTAAAACTTTATTAAAAAGAATGACTTTTGACCTTTCGGCGGCCATCTTGGATGACGTAATCATCCGATTTCAACAAAAATGCTCCAGAGTGATCGCCTGGTCGATACCTTGCAATTGATATATAACATGACCACATTCGGTCAAATGTGAAATTTGACATTCACTTGACCCCACCCATCCCGCCCATTTTCGACCCGGGCGCAAAAATTTCTATAAATCTGAAACGGCGTTCGCTGTCAATCATTCATACCACGTTTCGTCGAAATCGGCCCGGCGGTTTGTGAGAATTTTTTTTTAAGAATTTGACCTACTTATCATCTTATCTGGAAGTTAGTAACCCATAGACCATCCCTATGAATTTTGGTCCACATCGGTCGAACGGTACGGGAGAAGAAGATGTTTGAAAAGTGTGGACGGACGAAAAACGGTTTGGCTCAGGTGAGCTAAAAACACACAGAACTCAGAGTGCAGAAACCAAAATGTTACAGACGAATGGACAACTTTCGTCGCATGGGTATAAATGTAAGCTACTACTAGTTTGAATACCTTCTATGTTGGCCAATGCTGTGATGTGGACTTCTTTAATGTGTCCATCAATGTCAATGGTGAGCATTCTGCTGAAGCGGTCCACCAGTTTGACCGTGCCCACTGTCCCATCACTGACCGACACTTCACTTCATGCCCCGACACAGAGTTTTTAGTTGATTACTCTTCTGCCGAAAGGCACCCGACAGTGACCGTTTCCGACACTGCACTCCTGAAAGATCAAATGCATGTGAAATTAAGAATCACTACCGCTTGGTATACATCATGATGTGCCTTTTTCTCTGGCAGCAACATGCCCGTTTTCTGTTTTGCGACCTCCCCTAATATGTCGCGAAATAAATTAATGAAAATTACTTTGTTATTATATAATAATTAAAAGCAAACATTTTTAATATCTCTTTGCAAGATGTATCGCAACAGGTATACAAAAAAAATATGTCTTGTTACGTAGCCAAAGCAAGAGTTGTCGAAAGACAACAAATCGCGCCTGGTGATGCTTGACCTTGGGAAATATGAGCCAGATTGGTTCATTCCGTCAATTTGTGAGGCACCGATGGGTAGAAAGACACCATCAGAAAGGCTTCAAACACACGATTTTCACACACGATTTTCAGTCGTATGTTTGTTCACCATAATTATGTAAACAGTGGTAACTGGACATAACGGACCCGATTCCTGCACTATCAAAACTTTCGCATTAAATACTTCTCGTGTTTACACAAAAAATGCACAAATACATAGAATCGTCTTATGCACTCACAAATGAACAAAACTGCAAGTTGGGAGGCTGTAGAATCGTCTCATTTAACTGTCACAGTGTATAAAACTATTTATTATTCAATATCTTGTAAAAGATAATTTTGGTACACCAGAACATTTTTAACACTCACTTAGATTTGTTTTAATAACATTAGTATAGATATTGTAGTTTTATTAACAATTGAGAAAAAGCAGAACAATGCTATTTAGTCGACCGTGTAATTATCAAAGCTCCAATTAAGGATGTGTAATTGGTTAAATGTTCCGATTCCTTCACCAAATATGACAAGTTGGTGCTTAAAAATCGTATCATTGAGACGATTCAAATGCACTCCCAAATTTTCACTTGAATAATAAACTTGCCCCTAAATTACGCACCGTAACTGGAGCTCTAATTGTATATATTGTTTCATAAATAATTACCTTCACCTGCACCGAAACTGTATAATATACCGTAACAGTTAAATGTACTGGCTAAATGTAGGTGCTCTCGAAAAATGACTTTTTCAGAAACTCAATCTATCATTCTATCGAAAAATGATAACATTTCAGAATTTTAATGGGTCAATGCTAAAAAAATAATTGGGAATTTGACTCATAATTGAGAGGCAGATAAAACACTGAGAATGCAAACCTGCTATCCCTAAAAAGATATATATAGGCAAGAATTCGCTATTCTGGAGAATGCATATTTTTCTTGTCAATTCTATTGAAACACTACATACAAAGAGAAATGTTGAGATGGAACACTTTTACGACTTCAGTTATATGAATACACATATGGACTATCTAGCAGTACCAAAACTAGGTTATTGAAGTTGATTGAACAAGCTGTACAGTTCTTCAATATGTATGTATCTCACACTTTTTAGGGTGAAAAAAGGGGGACATTTTTAACATGTCTAGTATGTGCAAGTATTTCATATTGATCTTGCCCTTTTCATTGCGTCGAAAGAGATTGTACGTTTCTGTGAGCAGTCTAACTATATTTCAGTACAAAAATTATTTGTCCATCGGAAGTATAACCATTGAAAAAAATATAACCAAAATGAGTGTGTGTATGTAACATTTTCTTGTCAAACCCTGTTACATACGTATAACCAGTCCAGTAGCTTACACTATGGAACCTGATTAGTTTTTTCTTTACTGACATATTGAACCATCTGGCGGTGAGTCTTAAGATGCAAGTAAGATTTTTGTTTTATCTTAAAAGAAACAAAAATGGTAAAAGTGTATTTAATATTTATAATATTTCTTGTCAACAAACTGTTACATATGCAGAAGTTGCTTCATGTAAACATAGAAAACAACAATCAACAGCCATGTTTATTTTACTACATTTGTTAGAAATCAGCATATTCTCACTTTTGGCACCAAAACATAGAGGATATGGCCAGCTAGAAAAAAAATGATAGGAAGTATAGTTTTTCATGTTTTTCATGTCAAAATGTTACATACTGCTGTAAATCAGATCAAAGTGTTTTAACGGACTGGTCATGGCAATATATAAGCAAAATCAATGCATTTAACGTAAAGCTGCTCCTAATAGATTTCTTACAAACCACATATCTTTTATAATCTTATTTACAAAATATGTAAAGGAATTTCAATAATGTGTATGTAACATTGACAAAATTGACAAAATTGTTACATACATCAATTGCCTCAAATGTTGAAATAGTCCGTTCGCGATAATAATTAATTTATAAAAAGTTTATAAAATAAATCCTGTCCCTGTAGGTTCATTATAAGTTGTAAATAGCTCATGTAGTGCTATTTGCTGTATAAATAAATGAAGGTATATGATATGTATGTAACATTGACGAAAACATGTTAAAGATGTTGCAATGGAGTATTCAGGGTATTTTAAATTATTAAATTGTGGATTTAAACAAAATTTGGTGATAATGGGATGGTTGCAAACTCTAATCTGCTCATGTAAACTTATTACTAACATAAATAAATAAATCTGAAAAATGTGCATGTAACATTTACAAGAATAACATATTGCAATCTATTTATTTATTACACATTAATCAAAACATTTTTTGTGTAAACTGTTAACAATCATCTTATCTTTATACAGTTTATTGTCTTACAAGAAGAAATTCCAGTTGCCACATAGTAATAAGCATCCAGTCTCTAAAAAAAAAAAAGTATTGCTTGGCATATTTGTCAATGTTACATACGCGACTTCGATCAAATGTCACAATATACTTCTCAAGGTAAGGCATGATTTAAAATAATGCCTCTACAACAAATAAGGTCCAAATAGGTTTGTTACCAGCCATAAACATATAGTATAATCTCATTTCTAACAGTTTAAAATGAGCATGGAATATGTGTATGTAACATTTGACAAGAAAAATATATGTAGCCATTTTTTCATCAACCAATAATCAATGCATTTTCTGGTAAAGGTGATTGTTAGTGCACAGTAAAACACGTCTTTACACAACAAAGAAACTAAGATCCCATTTGAAAGCAACATAGGATCACCAAATACATATTACCTCTTTGTCACTGTTACATACACGAGATTCAGCACATTTCTATCTCTCCGTAGTCAAAGGCATGTATATTCTGCAAACAACTGCAATTGTCCAAACCCTAGTGGCTTGGACTATGCCACGTTGTAGTTTTTCTAACAAAGCACACAATCCAAAAAATCTCTTAAATGTCCCCCTATTAGGCTAAATACTGAATTCTAGCCCATATCACTGAGCTAGCCAGTATGCTAAGAATTCAGAGTTACGGGGCGCAACTAGAGGCACCCCAACCTTATCATTTTCAAACTCAATTTTTGATGTGCTTTTAAAAATTAAACTTTTGGCATTGAATTTATCAACATATTTCATGTTCAATAACATTACTTTTTAAGCATTTGTTTCTGTATTTTCTCTATGATAAATAGACAGGGGTGATGGTCAATTGATGGACCCCGGTCGGAGCCCGCAAAAGACTGAATGAACCAATCAGATTGGCTCATTCCGTCACTCTGCCAGGCACCGACGTAGGGGGGTGGGTCGATCAATTGGCATCCTCACCTAAATCAGAAATTTCATTCGAGTCCATCAATAGACACCATCACCCTGTTATATCCAGAAATCGGGTCTGTTTCGTCTGAAATCGGGTCCATAATTTGTAAACAGTGTATTGTACTGAAACTTCACTCGCGTGGCTATAATTTATACTTATAATTATACCAATAATATCGATATAAACTCGCCACGACTGTTCATCAGTCTAAGTCAAACTAGATTTGTCAATAAGTGAGGCTTACGGAATACCCCCGTGTGGGCCCAGGCACAATATAAAAAAAATCAATGTTTGGTTTTGTTAACAAACTAAGTATGTAAGTTACCCTTGGGGTAATGACAGTTGTGGATTTGTGACAGCACGAGAGTAGACCATTAGAGGAATGCATGCATGAAATAATGAAAAAATCTGAAGAAGGAAACAGAAGTTATAACAGATTCATCTGATGTTGAGGTAAATCGAGTGCACTAAGTATGTGACCTTGACCTTGGGGTGAGCGGGGGTATGACGGTCATGAATTTGTCAACGCATGATAGTAGACCCTTAGAGGAATGCATGCATGAAATATTGGAAAACAGATTTCTCTGATGTTAGGTTATGTGAACGTACTAAGTATGTGACCTTGACCTTGGGGTTAGCGGGGGTATAACGGTCATGGATTTGTCACAGTATACCCTGTGAGCAATGCATGCATGAAATATCAAGAATTTCTGAAAAAGGAAACAGATGTCATAACAGATTTCTGTGACGTTAAGGTAATTTGGACGCACTAAGTATGTGACCTCGACCTTGGGGTGAGCGGGGGTATGACGGTCGTGGATTTATCACAGCCTGATAGTACATCCTCAGAGGAATGTATGCATGAAATATTTAGAATTTCTGAAGAAGGAAACAGAAGTTATATACAACAGATTTCTCTGTGAAGGTGATCCGGACACACGGACAGACAACCGGGGGGGGGGGGTATAATGACACCAACACAGACAGCCAGGAAGATGATAAATGTCGGAAAGAGGTTGATTGCTTATTGGTGTTTAACGGCCTATCAACAGCAGTCATTTGATGCCGGAAATAGGACCGTGTCGGTTATCACGATTCGGTGTCGCATTCAATCGACAAAGAATGAAATTGTTTGTTCATTACTGTTGTAATTTTATGTTTTTAAAATACGCAAAGTCGGCAGTGCATCAGTGACGGCCGCACAAAGACCCTAGGGTGGTTGGGGGTAATTTCAGGGAACCCGTCCAATTCCGGAATCGACCGTGTCGCAGTCTGGATCCGAAACCGGAAGTGATGAAAACCGCGGGAAGATCGCGGTCTCTTGCACCACGCCGCCGCCATTGTGTGTTGATAGAAAAGTAGCTGAACCGTAACCGTAATAACATCGATCCCAGCGACAACATCCATTGAAGGTATTTAGCCATTCTATCATTTAGATCTTTCTTTATCGAAATTACTGCTTTAATGGCGTCGTCGGCAGGATTTGCCCAAAAAAAGATGTTTTAGTTCCGAAGTTTTCTTGGATAAAAAATCGCGAATTTTGTCCTCGAAAAACTCGGAATTGGTGGGATGTTTGGGTAAATAGTTTTACATAAAGCAAAGAGAATGGCATTTTATGACCTGTGCATATGTTATTCATCCTATATGAGTAATTAAATGTCGATACATTTTGGCATGTTCGACAAACCAGAATTTGTAAACATTGAATTTTCGGCCACGATTTAAGCAAGATTTTACCGTGATTTCAAAATATTTGTTGTTGTCTGGGATCGATGAGGTTATACGGTGGTAGGTGGGGGGCAGGTGTGAGCAAGGGGACCCCAAAATATTGATGAAATTGACTCTATTTATTGAATATAAATTATTATGTGTTAAAGAGCAATTTTGAAGAATAATTTGATTGTAAATTATTGAAATATTTTTTTTTTTTACAATTAAGCGTAATAAATTCCCAGGCTAAATGGTCTGTTCGACAGACTATTTACACTGGAAATAAGGCGGAAATGAATATTTTTCAGGGGAATGGAGGTCCATAAGAATACATTTTGGCAGGGGTTAACCGAAAGAAATATTATTTAATTTGTATACAATAATAATATAGTAGATTTAAACAAGTATAACAATTGATTGCGTATCAATTTGCATGGTATTTGTATGCGAAGAGGATATTTGTAAGCGAATAAAGGTATTTTAGTAAGTGTAGGCCCGGAGGAAATAATGAGCCGGCGAAAGTTTTGAATCATTTGGGGCCTGCAATGTACATGTGGACCTGTGTTTATTTTGTGTATTATTATAGTTATAGTTAGCGGTCAGATTAGTTGTGTTATTGTGGTAAATAATATGTTTACGCTTGTTTACGAGTTGTATTGCTATTGAAGCATGGCGGTTTTAATGCGAAACATATTTTATAGTGCAGGAACGTTCAACCATATATTTTGGTAAGAAAGCAAAATTATATTGTATTTTCGTGAACAGGTATTAAATTAATGTGTGAGTGACAGATTGGTGGTCGACCGATGGTGAATATATATTTTTTATATATATTGTTATAGTGGGGGGGCCGAACAGATGATTATTATGATATTTCAATAATGCGATTATGCCGACATAATTTGACAAATCTGTTAGTAAGCGGTTTATTATTTATCCCATGATGGGTATGGAGATTATCGGTATATCTGGTTCTGCACTGTGAGTGATTACCAAGGGGTGAAACCGAAGAGGGGGATAATTTGGGGAATCGTGGAGGATTTTCGGACTGCAGTAGAAAATTATGTTGATTTATTATTTTTTATACGCACGGTATAATGGTAATAATTAATTGTGTCCGCAGTTTTTCGCATTATATGGAGTGTGTTTTTCGTTGTGTTTCGTTGTGTCAGGAGATTATAGAAATCCACTATAGAATATTTATGATTTAAATTGTAAATCTGTTGTGGATACATGTACTAGCTGCGGTCGACAGACCAATTTGAATCGTCTTGAAAGTTGACAGGAGCGAGTTCGGTTTGAGTAACCGATTCATGGGAATGCATTGTGGATGCACATATGTTCGAAACACTAGTATTATATAATAATAATCCAATTGATTGGTGGGAGGGGCAGTGAACAACATTAAGGAACGCCCCAGATGAGCCAGCGTAATAAATCTATATCCAGATATGTCTATTTTTAGATGTAATGCTCCTGATTTGTCCATTTGTAGTATTAGTGTCCAAGATAATCTTATTATGGTAATAATATCCAAGGTATGAACATTTATTTTTGGAAAAGTGTCCAGTTGAGTCAATTTTTGGAAAATTGGTTAAGATAAGTTTATTTTTGGAAAGTGGTACAGATAAGTCACCTTTAAGAAAAGGGGGTCCCGATAATTCTATTTTGCGGAAAAGTGATCCAGATAAGACTGTTGTTTTAGAAGCAGTGTCCCAGATAGAAATATAATGATTTTTATATCCGTATTTGTGAAAATTATTCGGACTTGGTTGTTTCGTTTTTTTTTAAGCCGAGAATTCCATAGACGTTCTATCAGAGAATCCTGAATTCAGTGAATCCACCAGAAGACGCACAGAGAATCAGGTTCGTTAATTGATCAATCTAAACAAACAAAATTGTCAATGGATCAGTGATCGTTCGACGAGTATCTGATCTTGCGATACCATTTTGGTACTCAGCCATCGTTCAACGATTGACTGAGTCTAGATACGAACCTATTCATTATAAGGCAGCGACTTGTTCAACAGGAAGCTGATATTTTGGTACAATTTTAATAATCGTTAGCCGGTGAATCGTTCGACGATAAGCCGGTTAATTGCTAAATTCTAATTGTGTGTAATTAAGTATATTCTTGGTTGGTTCACATTCACTGGAAGTTTATGTTTTTCACTATTCATCATAATTTATCAAGGGGGCAATCTAATTATATCCAGTACTTTACCCGTAGTGTCATGTTCGGCATTGCACTCGGACTAGTACCTGGAGCGTAGGCTCAATAAAACCAAGGGCTAACCCGTTACAAACGGTAGATTGCAGAGTGGGAACCAAAGGGCCCAAATAACCCCACCCTGTAGCATTCCCATTAAAATATATCTTTGGTGTACTTTACACCAGTTGTATGGGAATTTAATTGTCTTTGTAACCGAGTTGAGTCTATTATACCACGTGAAGTGACAATCTCAATTTGACACCAACCCCACACAGTCAGTATGTCTCAAAGCCCGCAAGGGTACTTCTCTGACTCGGAGCACCCCGAGACTGGACCCCGAGTGAAAATTAACTTTGCCGCGGGGGGTTAGAACTGACGGCAATAAAAGGGATTGGCCCAGTAATAGCGTCGCAGCTAATGAGTCTGCGAGGAAATCTGGGCAACCTCACCCCAGAGATTCTCCACCGCCATTTGGCAACCGGTATACAAGAGGAAATGGAAGATCGAATGGATTTCCAAGAAAACAGATGGGACAGTCGTATGAAGATGTCGAACGCGAGAACATCACAGTAGACATCACTAGAATGACTGCGGAAGACAGCACCATGACCCTGGCTCGGGAATTGCGAGACGTGGCATCTCGGCTTCAAACGACATGGGGGGAGACACCAATGAGGTCGGACCATGAGACCAACCGGACTGTCGCTCCAAAGAAAGCTGACGAGACATACAGAAGTCCAGCTACAGAACCACAGCGACGAAATGAGCCGGAAAGTGATTCCGCCGCTCCCCACACTCGCAGAATGGCTGATGACGATACGTTTGGCAGAATATGGGGCGTGTGCACCAGCACGACCGCATGTATCCCCGACCGCTCAACCATCAACATCACGACCACAAGCCATGTCGACACCCAGGGTTCATTTCGCTCAAAACAGAAAACGTAACATAGTGTTGCCGAAGAATCTTACGTATAACGGGACGGGCAACTTTTCGGCGTTCCGCCAGAAATTCCGCATGTACGCGGAACGAGTACGAGTGGACAGATGAAGAATGTACGCGCTGTCTATGTTGGAGCCTTAGCGGCAAGGCCTCCGACTATTACGAGACCGTCACCAAAGTCAACACAGACATGACGTTTCGAGAACTCATGAGCCGACTCAACCGACGATTTGGGATGTAGAGCTGGACGAACAGCCCAAGTCAAGTTTCACCAGGCCATGCAGAGAGCGACGGAGTCACTTGACGATTGGGCTGATCGAATACTAAAGTTGGCCAATGGGGCATTATGGGACCTGCCACAACAACACGTCATCGGCAAGCCGTTCTACGGTTTTGCCAAGGACTGTTCGACCAGGATGCTGGGCAAGATGTGTGTATTAGACGTCCGAGAACGATAGAAGAGGCCATCGACCACATCAGGTTATACCAAACGTGCATGAGATGATGCACAACCGTAAAGGCGCGCGCAAGAACCGTGCACCCGATACAGAGCCTGTGGTTTATGAGACGACGTGTCCACCACTGTCCCGCCGCCCTGTGGTTGACAGTCAGGCAACAGCCATAGCAGAGTTGACGGCCAAGTTGGAGGGCTTAGCGAATGAGGTGCAAAAACTGCAGCCAAGATATAGGGGTGTAGATCAGCCCTATATCCGAATGCCAGTGCCGAATATGCCCAACCTACCTACCCACCCAAACCTACCCATGCCGCCCAGGTTCCAAATCCCACAAAACCCTTACGCGGGGGGGCCACCAAGGCCGCCTCGGCGTCAAGCACCGCAGGGACGCGTATGCTACTATTGCGCGGACCCATCACACCCTATGAGAAATTGTCCGTTGCTATGTTTTTTCCAATGTGGGAAGGCGGGACATTTCAAAAATGCATGCCCCGAGTCTTTAAACTCCAAAGGGTCGGCGGGCAGGGCCAGCCCCCGACCTCGACGCCAATAGATGGCCTGACTTCGACTGGGATCAATCCAATTCAGAGTACGCGTTCGACGCCAAACTCTCGAAATTTAGAGGTAGAATGCCCAGGGGCGGGAACAAATCCAGTTAGCGCCACCATAAATGGGGTCGGGATTGACAGTGTTGTAGAGGGTCCGCAAAATTTTCGTTGTAGAAACACCAGCTGTGCAAGAACGTTCGACGTATGCGCATAGCACTGGTGTGGTAACGTCCTCTACAGGCGGAAGAAAACATCAAGGGGGGCACAAGGTATTCGCTCAATGCACACAAAATATACTGTTGCGGAGTCCGAGTCTAAGCGTTCGACGCAAATGACTTGGTCACCAAGAGAAGAGAAAACTGTAGACCGTACAGTTGTAGGCACCGAAGCTGTACAGCAGAAGCCAGATGAAAAGATAGCTGTGATCAAGGAGTTCTTCGAGCGTTCGACGCTCGACTCTTTGAAGACCAGTGAATCTCAAATACCTGTCCTACCGCTTCGGAAAGTGACACGGGCCGTGAGGAGTGACGATGAACAAACAACCACGCGAGCAGCGACATCACCCGTTAGAGCGACCACAGCGATTAGAGCGAGTGACCCCACTCCAACAGAGGGGGAACACCAATCAGATAGGGAGTCTAGCACACCTACTATTTGCCATGTAAGCTCTCTGTCTAAATTCAAGGTGGAAGTAGGAATCGGTGGTCAGAAAATAGAAGCCGTCGTCGACACGGCGGCAGAGGTGACAATCATATCGTCCGAGCTCTACGCGTCATTAAAGAACCCACCC
>JAQRGA010000145.1:0-78331 GCA_029237695.1 Conchocele bisecta
AATGGATACCCACGAGGATGGAGTGTTTGGTCATGATGAGGCGGACATCAACATTGTATCGTTTGTCCTTCAGGCTGCAAAGTCTGGACAACATGTGATCTCCGTCCTTTGTGATGACACCGACGTATACATCCTGCTGGTATATTGGGTGTATCGAGAGTAGCTGATGAGCAATGTACAGATGGAGCGCTGGTATAGAACAGTGTTATATATCAACTCCAGCTGCGTTGACCTAGGGGCAAAGAGTTTGGAGCTGCTGAGCATGCATGCCCTCAGTGACATGACATCATATGTGTATGTCAAAGGCACGACCAGTGCGCTAAACACACGTGCTGGGCTATGTATGGTCAACCGCCGGGGTCATCCATGGAGTCGGCCCCCGCTTAACACTCTTTACAAAGAAAATGAAATGTCCTAAATCCAAGACTCTTCCTCTAACATCCACCAATCTGTCATTGCATGTGCAGCGGGCCCATCTGCATGTCATGCTATATGGAAAGCGGCAGATCAGCAAGCACTGCCTGATGAGGCAGCAGACATCACTCACTTTGGGTGGGAGATCCGGGATGGCGTCCACGTTCCTATCATTGACAAGGGTGACACAACTCCATCACATCTGAGTTATGTGATTCACGCTCAGAGTAGGGTGCATGTTAAATAGTGCAGCACTGGGTTATATGGCTGCCATAAGGAACATATTTCATGTACATCATACTGTAGCTGCTCTGGCTGGTAACTGTATCGATGGGCAGGAGGGTGCACTTGGAATGGAATGGCCTAGCAATGTAGATCAATAGGGTGCGCTTGGAGAACTTGCAGAGGAAGGTGCAGAGGAATGTGAAGTTAATGAGGATGTTGAATATCGTCTTGCTGACCCTGACTACCTGTTTGACGACTTGGTGGGACAGCATACGGTGTGATAGGGTATTAGGGTATCAATGGTTTTAACTCAGACTAGCAAGTAACAATACATTAGTGTCACTCCTGTGGTTTCATTTCTCTGCAGTTCTTGCTGATTATAAGACTTGAAACTGCAGCCAGTGCAAGGTGAATATGGCAGGGCACAATTGCTCGTCATAGCCGCCCTCTCTCAGATTCAAAGATGAGCAGGGCCATGCCTTTGAAACAGCCAGTACAACCCCGCTTCCGTATCGTTGCGTATACATTCCGTACATTATCAGTTACTGCACCGGTTATCTTTATCTTTACATGTGTTTTCACATGCATATTGCTTCTGCAATAAACTGTATATTGGAAATAATATATTTATATAACATTTGGTGGCCATCTTGAACTTATGCCAATTGGGATTAACTTGCAGTTGATATATCTACATTTCTTAAATTATCAGTTACTGCATCTATCATCTATACATGTACTTCAATAATATCTATTGCTTCTACCATATACCACTATATATCGGACATCATGTATTTCTAGAACATATGGCAGCCATCTTGGATTTATCCAAATTAGATTTAACTTGCATTTGTTGAATAAGTATTACATCTGTCAGTTTTACATGCACTTTCACATACATATTGCTTCTACAATATGATATATATCGGATATCATGTATTTCTCTATTATTTGGCGGCCATCTTGTATTTATGCAAATTACGGAAGTTGCCCAAAGTTGCCGTTTTGGCAACGAAGCTGAATTTTTTGTAGGACCCCTTCTGAGTACAAATCAACAATAAAAGTTTATAGTAAACACAATTTCTAGGTTTCGAAATTTTCAGATGGACCTTGGTAATTGGTATGTCAATAGGGACCATTGAACTCATCTGTAAATGGGCAGTAATAAAACTTTAGAAGACATTTGAAGAATATTGCGCAGGTAACTCACTACGCAAAGACCGAATACATGCTGATGCATGCTTAGTGTTGTATCAGGCAGGGATACGGATACAGTGTATCAGGGTCAATCAATCGGTACTTGTTGTATCAGGCAGTGATACTGATACAGTGTATCAGGGTCAATCAATCTGTACTTGTATCAGGCAGGGATACCAATATCACACAGGGATACGGATACAGTCTATCAGGGTCTATCAATCGGTACTTGTTGTATCAGGCAGTGATACAGATACAGTGTATCAGGGTCTATCAATCTGTACTTGTTGTATCAGGCAGTGATACTGATACAGTGTATCAGGGTCAATCAATCTGTACTTGTATCAGGCAGGGATACCAATACAGTGTATCAGGGTCAATCAATCCTTACTTGTATCAGGCAGGGATACCGATACAGTGTATCAGGGTCTATCAATCTGTACTTGTTGTATCAGGCAGGGATACGGATACAGTGCATCAGGGTCTATCAATATGTACTTGTTGTATCAGGCATTGACACGGATACAGTATATCAGGGTCTATCAATCGGTACTTGTTGTATCAGGCAGGGATACTGATACAGTGTATCAGGGTCAATCAATCTATTCTTGTTGTATCAGGCAGGCATACCGATACAATGTATCAGGGTCAATATGTACTTGTTGTATCAGGCAGGGATACCGATACAGTGTATCAGGGTCAATCAATCTGTACTTGTTGTACCAGGCAGGGATACCGATACAGTGTATCAGGGTCAATCAATCTGTACTTGTTATATCAGGCAGGGATACAGATACAGTGTATCAGGGTCAATCATTCTGTACTTGTTGTATCAGGCAGTGATACAGATACAGTGTATCAGGGTCAATCAATCTGTACTTGTTGTATCAGGCAGGGATACTGATACAGTGTATCAGGGTCAATCAATCTGTACTTGTTGTATCAGGCAGTGATACAGATACAGTGTATCAGGATCAATCAATCTGTACTTGTTGTATCAGGCAGGGATACTGATACAGTGTATCAGGGTCAATCAATCTGTACTTCAATCAATCTGTACGTGTTGTATCAGGCAGTGATACAGATACAGTGTATCAGGGTCAATCAATCTGTACTTGTTGTATCAGGCAGTGATGCTGATACAGTGTATCACGGTCTATCAATATGTACTTGTTATATCAGGCAGTGGAACGGATATAGTGCATCAGGGACAATCAATCTGTACTTGTTGCATCCGGCAGTGATACGAATACAGTGTTTCAGGGTCAATACATATGTACTTGTTCAATCAGGCAGTGATAAAGATACAGTGTATCAGGGTCAATCAATATGTACATGTTTTTTCAGGCAGTGATACGGATACAGTGTATCAGGGTCTATCAATCCGTACCTGTTGTATCAGACAGTTATACGGACACAGTGTATCGGGGTCAATACATCTGTCTAACTCATAGCCTTAACCCTTATCAGGTTTCAAGAGTGTGCTAGAAAATCAGACGTTTGAATCTTCACAAATCCCATAAGCCCCATTTCTGCAATCACAACCATTCTTTATTGCAGTTCTCCAAGAGCAGAGCAGCGGCATTGACCTTTCCTTGAAGCAGAAAGGTCGTGACATTGGCAGTGACCTTACAGACAAGGAGTTACGAAGACAGATACGAGATTGTACCTGGTTGCCCCTTCATCGGCTGCCCAGCCCCAACATCTCACTGAGTGCCTTTCCACTGACGGCGTTTGCCCCATTGGATGACATATTCCAAAAAATGGTTCAAGATCCAAACCTGGGGCCGAGAATCACGATGCGCTATGAACTGCTGCGTCTCTGTACATTCCGGGAATACCCGCGGAACAAGCCGTACAGCATCCGGCTGGCTGGAGCCGGCTTCTACTATGCGGCTGACGGTGATGAGACGGTGTGCTACGTGTGCGGTGTGCGTCGCCACGACTGGAAGGAGATGGATAATCCCCGGCGAATCCACGCTGTCATCACACCCAACTGTAAGTTCTTGCGCAGCAACGATGAGGTGAACGTTCCCGTCCCCAGCGGCTACAACAAGCAGCTTCTGGAGCGCTCATTAAATGAAAGGCTTTCACTGAGAGGGGGGCAGGCTGCTGGTAATACAGTGAGTACGACCGCTACAGAGGAAACAATGAGATGGATGGGATCTGTGATTCGGCCGAATGCACAGTCTGAATCCGCAGTGCGGGCGGGACAAACAGTCGATGACGACAGGACATGGACAGGAACAGTTTCCCTCACCGAATCCTCAACTGCCCATGCTGAGTCCCCAACAGCCCGCGCCGAATCTCAAACAGCCCGTGCCGAATCCCCAGTAACGGCCACATCATCGATGTCAGCGAGGCAACTCGGCCCGGGACAGCTGTCTGTATCCAGCAGCACGACTGAAACTCGTAAGTCCATTGTCCTTGTTATTATTTTTATGCCCCTGTTCTCGGTAGAGCCGGCGGGCATATAGTGTTTGGACTGTGTGTCCGTCTGTCCGTCTGTCCGTCCATCCAGTGGGTGGCAGGTGGGAGCACGCGATGGGTTATTTAAGGATCGGGGTTCATTCTTACCGTAATCCCGACTGGAGACCTGGTTTGGCCCTCACATACGTCTTTGGCATTTTGTATGCGACAGTTGAATCTGGTTATACCCCTTTGTGGAAGGGCTAGCCCCACAGGGTTATGGACTTAGTAAAGGATAGGGTTGGTTACAATTAGTCACCTAAAAAATCGTTTTATGTGGCTAATATTTAACATGTAATAAGCCACATAAGTATAGTAATGTAAGAACGTCCGTCCGTCCGTCCGTCCGTCCGTCCGTCCGTCCAATATTGTAAGTCATAAAACTAACATAAAGTACTAACTACAGACCTGACAATTGCTATGTAGCTTGCTTATGATGAGTAAATGCACAAAGTTTATTTCGATTTTTGATTCGACCTCTGAGTCATGGATTATCTCCCCCTTTTCGACTTTGAATTTTCAAATTTTTGCTTGTAATTCCTAAAACATTTAAACCGTACTAGCTTCACACCTGAAACTTGGTATGTAGCTTCCTTATGAAGACTAGATGCGCAAAGTTTTATTTTGATTTTTGATTCGACCCCCGGGTCATGGATTATCTCCCCCTTTTCGACTTTAGCAGAGGCGCGACTATAGTCGGCGCTTTTTCTGTCGTCGTCCACCCGCGTCGTCCGCGTCGTCCGCTTTTTTTGTAAGGCAAATGCGTTAAAGTTATTGTTTTTTCACAATATCTCTTTAACCCCTTGCCAGACATTGATAATATTTCACATGAATGTTTGTCTAGGGATGATGCTTCATTACACACACCCCCACATCCAAAATTTGAAGGTCAAGGTCATTTATTTCCTTGTAATTTTCACCGGTTTTGTAACAGAAATGCGTTAAAAGTTATTGTTTTTTCACAATATCTGTTTAACCCCTTGCCAGACATTGATAATATTTCACATCAATGTTTGTCTAGGGATGATGCTTCATTACGCACACCCCCACATCCAAATTTTGAAGGTCAAGGTCATTTATTTCCTTGTAATGTTCACCGGTTTTGTAACAGAAATGCGTTTATTGTTATTGTTTTTATGCCCCCACCACCGAATGGTGAGAGGGGCATATAGTGTTACCGGTGTCCGTACGTACGTCCCGAAACCTTAACGCTGGGTAAATGGCTTATAATTTCTGTTTCCTTGCTCGGATCTGCTTCACATTTCACACACGCATTGCTCCAATGGTCCTCTACCGCCCTGTCACAAATCCACATTCGTCCCGCCCCCGCTAAGCCCAGGGTCAAGGTCACAGACTTGGTGCGTTCGAAACCTTAACGCTGGGTAAATGGCTTATAATTTCTGTTTCCTTGCTCGGATCTGCTTCACATTTCACACATGCATTGCTCCAATGGTCCTCTACTGCCCTGTGACAATCCACATTCGTCCCGCCCCCGCTAAGCCCAGGGTCAAGGTCACAGACTTGGTGCGTTCGAAACCTTAACGCTGGGTAAATGGCTTATAATTGTATCCCCCGGACTCCGTCGGGGGATACTATGGATTTGACAGCGCACCGCGTCCGCGTCCGCCGCAGACACTTCTTGTCCGGAGCATAACTCGAACACCCTTTGGAATATTTTCATGAAACTTCACACATGCATAGACCACGACCCAAAGGTGTGTCGCGCACAAGAATGACAACTCTTGTTTAGCTAATTTTTTAGTTATCTCCCTTTTTTGTTTCTCGCACTGCTTTCGTGTCCGGAGCATAACTCCACCACCCTTTCGAATATTTTCATGAAACTTCACACATGCATAGACCACGACCCGAAGGTGTGTCGCGCACAAGAATGACAACTCTTGCATAGCTAATTTTTTAGTTATCTCCCTTTTTTGTTTCCCGCACTGATTGACCATAACTCGACCACCCTTTAGAATATTTTTGTAATGTTCACGGTCAAATGCCTCGGCAGGCGCGATACCGCTTCCGTGGCAGAATTCTTGTGCTTGTAAGTCGTAAAACTTTTAAAACCTTATAACTATACACCTGAAACTTGGTATGTACCTTCCTTATGATGAGTAGTTGCACAAACTTTATTTTGATTTTTGATTCGAGCTCCGGGTCATGGATTATCTCTCCCTTTTCGACTTGGAATGTGGCCATTTTGTCTTGTAACTCATAAAACTTTTATGATCAGTAGATGTGCAAAGTTTATTTTGATTTTTTATTCGACCCCTGCTGCATGGATTATATTCCCTTTGGAATTTACCTCCTTCACTATTAAAGCGATATGTGGGGCATCCGTGTTCTATGAACACATTTTCTAGTTGACTTAGAATTGTCCAATGTTGCCTTGTAAGTCGTATAACTTTTAAACCGTATGAGCTACACACCTGAAACTTGGTATGTAGCTTCCTTATGATGAATAGATGTACAAAGTTTATTTAGATTTATTTTATTCGACCCCCGGGTCATGGATTATTTCCCCTTTTGACTTGAAATTTTGCCTCGCTTACTATCAAAGCGATATGTGGGGCATCCATGTTCTATGAACACATTTTCTAGTGGACATAGAACTTGGCAATTTTGCCTTGTAAGTCGCATAACTTTTAAACCGTAATAGCTACACACATGAAACTTGGTATGTAGCTGCCTTATGATGAGTAGATGCACAGTCTTTATTTCGATTTTTGATTTGACCGAATCATGGATTATCTCCCTTTTTGGACTTGGAAGTTTGCCTCGTTTATTATAAAAGCGGTATGTGGGGCATCCGTGTTCTATGAACATATTTTCTAGTTTCCTATTGTTTGAGCAATTCCTATTTTTTCCTATTTTCTTACCAAATATTTCTCTTTTTTTGTTTTGGCCTTTTTGGCCTTTTTGAAAAGCCGCACACATTTTTACCCAATTTAATTAACTATGAACATTACAATGAAATTGATAATGTAGATAAATATTGTACATTGTAACTTAACTACAAAACTACTATTGCATAACACTAGTATTCAACTGTGTTAAATGGCTATGGCAATCTTTTGTGCCATTTTCCAGGTCGTTTTTCAAATTGTGCCTAAATTTGTATTAATAGTCCATTAATTGTACATTAGTATTTTGTGCACATACTGTGTAAATTGGAAGGTAAGAACTATTTTGCTGACCTGTATACCAGAATATTTAAAGGCATTAGCGACCCTTGCCTCCAGAGCTGCTTCTGATACCCTCCGCATATAAAGCATGTTGAGGGGTATATTGTATTTGAATTTCCATAAGTTGATTTGTAACATTTGTGTGAAAGATTTTACATACTTTATGTCTGCAACCCCATTACCGATTCACTAAAAAATTGATATTCATGTTTATCATCCTCCATATATGCATTGTGCACAATACCCATAGTCCCCACATGCTCAATATCAAATAAAGTAGAGGTTTACTTTAAATAATTTTGTAAAAATTCCATTTAATGTTTGTAAGTGCTTTATATCTCTGCAACATTCACCCTTCACATGATTAACTTAAAAGATCATATGCATTGATTTCCAAATAACGTTGTCTGTATTTTCAAAATGCTTCTGGATGCAACGTCACATGACAGGAATTTGCTTTTTAGCGCGCCTTTCGAAGTAACGAGTGCTTATGGCATAGCCTCGGCGTCGTAGACACCGTCTGTCCATCCATCTGTCTTCAAAAATAATTCCTTGTACCAAACGTTTTAATATTTCACACATGCCTTTCTCTAATGATTCTTTATCATGCCCTGCCAAATCCATGACCCTCAGACGCCCACTAACACCTAGGTCAAGGTCTTAGTGCTTTCACAAACTTAACATGGGGGGATTTTCTTTATAAGTTCTGTTTTCTTTCACAAACAGCTCCTTGATATTCGTTAAACTAAAACACCACCACCACCTAAACAGACTGCACAGACGATCGGATGCTCATGTATACTCCTGTAAACATTGTCACCAACAGATTCACACTCACACATATACTGTACAACAGTTATTCAGTTGTGCATCACTGTACTGCCTGATGAAACTAAACCCATAGCAAATGATAAGTGCCAACGACACACAGAACTGATATATAACAGCTGATGCATATTATATCACAGATACAAT
The DNA here is from genome assembly GCA_029237695.1 of Conchocele bisecta. NCBI lineage: Eukaryota > Metazoa > Mollusca > Bivalvia > Lucinida > Thyasiridae > Conchocele > Conchocele bisecta. Next base: position 8,469 of record JAQRGA010000145.1, read on the forward strand.
AATACACACGTATGTAACACAATGCAAATATGCAGAAAATGCACAGTCAGCATACTTGGCTATGCTGACAGAATGTCATTGTCACAGTAGACATTATTTGCTCGCGGCTGTGGTCATGGCTACTAGCAACCCTTTCATGGATGAAGGTAGCCGACAACATTTACAACCTGTGTAGACCCAGATCGGGCTGCCCCCTTGTGCAATCTAATCAGGGTTTATCCTGTTTGCCAATGTCCCAGAGCAAACAATGCTACACAGAAAATACACAATACACAGTGGGTGGTGGTCGGGTGAACGAGACTGGGTAAATTAACGGTAGGGGTTCCTCCTTATAGGAATCACGATTTGCCTGGTTTGGCCCTGCAGTACGTTTTTATCTTTGGCTCTTTTGTTACCTGGGAGTTGAATTGGGTTATTGTCCATTATAAAAAGTAGTAAGATTATTACTGATCCTACTGATCCAAGTGATTCTGGTGTGGCGAGGACCTGGCATCAGATCAGAATTATTCCGATTTCAGGTCTGAATATATAGTTTTGTAAATATTCAGTTCTGATTTTGGAAGTTTCACCCCATTTGTACATGTACTTGTACAGGTAATATATGGGATTTAGTACTAAACCCATTGACCCGGCCTTAAATGACCGTAGCTGTTGATAGGCTGTTAAACCCCAACAAACAAACAAACAAACACACAAACAAACACAATACACATCACAAATATACGAAAATGGATCACTTGGCCTTTGCAAACAGCGTAGGCCCAGCTCAGCCTGCGCAGGCGCACAGTCTGGTGCGGCGAACTCCTGTTTACAAAGATGGCGACCATTCCACATAGTTTATGAGTAACTGACGGAAATATGATTTACGTCTCAACAACATATAAAACCACAACTCTTGACATGTGAACAGTTTATATCCAGTGCACACTGTGCAATAACTGACTCTCGTAACTGCCGACTCATATGGCGTGTAGCACTGGACTATAACCTGTTCCGTTAACAAATACATGAATTAAAATATAATAAAAGGTTACATGCCACTCACACTCAATCCATCGTTCCTCTTATACAAAGCACATCGATCACTCGACATCGTTCAATGAAAAAGTATCGCAAATAGCGCTGAGACAAATACCAGGTATATGTTGCATTTGCAAGCTATATTGACTGAATGATTTGAGTGGACAAATATCACCCCTGACCTGACATTGATAACCAATCAAATTACAATGTATCGGTACTTTTAAATGGACTATTCCAAGCATGGCATGAACATAGCGTGCATGTCAAGCCTGAATAGTAATCAACTGCCATGATTCAAAATAGTATACTCTACTAAAAAAAGAACTTCACCACTAACTAAAATACGGGTTAAAACTAACACTACCACATGTGTGCATGTACTGTGTGCAAAATAAATATTAACGGTGTTCAATGTGTTAGCAAAACAAGGATCTTACCATTCTCCTACGAAGCATTCAACAAGTGCTGTCTTATTTTCACCATCACACAAAATCGTCATTGCATGGGCACTTCTGTCGGCCATTTGCCATTCTAAACTGCAAGATACTCCCTTTCGAACATTCCAGATCATGACCTTGGTGTCCAGGAAGGTAATCGTGACCTTGGAGCGGAGAGTTACAACGGTTCCTGGAGTGTTCTTCACCACCGAAACAGCTCGAGAGTATACCGCTTCATACATGTAGTTCTGTTATTATTTCATATTAATTTACGTTTGCATGAGATAGGCACTACCTATGACGGGCGACGTTAGTGTATGAAACTAAATTTACCAATTGATAGCTTACCATGATGTTGGTATGCTATAATTGGTACCGTAGTATTTTGTTGTATTGCAGAGCTACTTCCTGCAACTACCACGGTGTTACAGCTTCTCTATTATAATTAAATGGTGTCATTGGCGCACTTCTGTTATTTGAACCAGTGATACAATTTAGATATTTTCTTTTCATATATACATGCAGATTATTAATAGCCTAGGCATTATAGAAACTGTATTAGTACATTTACGATCATTTTAAGAAAAAATAACAAGGCTAAGCAACTTCAGTGCAATGTATACTTGTTTATGTTAGTCATGTCCACAGAGTATCGTGGATCGCTTGACTATGTCTTGTAAACAAAATCACAACAGGTGCGGTTTCTATCTAATGATGTTGAGAGAGAAATATTATGGTTTCTATCTAATGATGTTGAGAGAAGGTGGGGGGTGTGGTGTAGGTGGGAAGGGGAGATATATTGTGGTTTCTAGGTAATGATAGAGAAAGGGAGACAGACAGAGACACAGAGAGAGACAGAAATATATAGAGTGAATGGCTGAAAGAGGGAGACAGACAGACATACAGAGAGAAAGAGACAGACAGGGGGAGGGAGAGATATATTGTGGTTTCTAGGTAATGATAGAGAAAGAGACAGACAGAGAGAGAGAGAGAGAGACAGAGAGATAGATAGATAGATAGAGAGAGAATGACAGAAAGAGAGAGACATGGGTGTGGGATGTGGGAGAGATAAAGATGTGTTAAAATAAATACGGCATAATGAAACTCTATTTTGTTGCAAATTGTTTTTCTTTTCTTTTTTCATAAAATATTCAATGCGCATTTAAGGCATTTGTACTCAGATCATTTGAAACTCACATTTTCAAGCGTCTCTCGAGTGTGTTGTTAAGGACAACACAAATTATTTTTGAATTTAATAAACAGAATTGATAGTTCGCCTGTTATACATATATTCAGTATGTTTGTTTTCTGACGTAGCATAACTCTGGCTAAAAACTAAAATAGCCCAGATACAGCGACTGTTTCTGCCTTCCGTTACTTTCGCTGCATTCCACCCATTCACACAGTTCCGCAGTTTGTTGGCTGCTGCAACAGCGGAGAATTCTGAAGATGGTTTGGTAAAATGTGTGCCTAATTTTTTATTATTTTTTTATACGACCGTTTTTAAAAAACGGTACTTATTATGTTTTACCGACGGGCGGGCGGGCGGCTGACAGAAAAAGTGCATAGTTCGTGTACACAACTCATCCAAAACCTTTCAGTCGATCGATCTAAAACTATACACACGTCTTCTACACATATGGAAGATGTGCACCTTGGTGTTTTTATGCCGAAAAAATAGTTTTTAACAAAAATATCGCCTTTTTAACTTAGCCATTTTTCAGCTCGCCTGCACGAAGTGCATAAGAGCTTATGGCATACCCCCGGCGTCGTCGGCGTCGTCGGAGGCGTCGGCGTCAGCGTCGTCCACAAACTTAACGTTGGGTAAATGTCTTAAAACTTCTGTTTCCTTTCATGGAACGCCTTGTTATTTCATACTTGCATTCCTCAGGTGACCCTCTATCATGCTGTAGCAAATACATGACCCACCACCCAACCCTTACCCCAAGGTCAAGGTCACAAACTTAGCACATTCATAAACTTAACGTTGGGGTAAAATTCTTATAACATGTTTCCTTTGATGGAACGCCTTGATATTTCATACATGCATTCCTCAGACGACCCTCTACCATGCTGTAGCAAATCCATGACCCACCACCCAGCCCTTACCCCAAGGTCAAGGTCACAAACTTGGCACATTCATAAACTTAACGTTGGGTAAATGTCTTATAACTTCTGTTTCCTTTCATGGAACGCCTTGTTATTTCATACATGCATTCCTCAGATGACCCTCTATCATGCTGTAGCAAATCCATGACCCACCACCCAGCCCTTACCCCAAGGTCAAGGTCACAAACTTAGCACATTCATAAACTTAACGTTGGGTAAATGTCATATAACTTCTGCTTCCTTTCATGAAACACCTTGTTATTTCATACATGCATTCCTCAGATGACCCTCTATCATACTGTAGCAAATCCATGACCCACCACCCAGCCCTTATCCCAAGGTCAAGGTCACAACTTGGCACATTCATAAACTTAACGTTGGGGTAAATGTCTTATAACTTTTGTTTCCTTTCATGGAACCCCTTGTTATTTCATACATGCATTCATCTGATGATACTCTATCGTTCTATAGCAAATCCATGACCCAACGGCCATCCCTTACCTCAAGGTCAAGGTCACAAACTTAGCATATTCATAAACTTGATGTTGGGGTAAATGTCTTATAACTTCTGTTTCCTTTCATGGAACGCCTGATTATTTCATACATGCATTCCTCTGATGACCCTCTATCATGCTGTAGCAAATCCATGACCCACCACCTAGACCTTACCCCAAGGTCAAGGTCACAAACTTGGCACATTCATAAACTTAACGTTGGATAAATGTCTTATAACTTCTGTTTCCTTTCATGGAACGCCTTGTTATTTCATACATGCATTCTTCAAATGACCCTCTATCATGCTGTAGCAAATCCATGACCCACCACCCAGCCCTTACCCCAAGCTCAAGGTCACAAACTTGGCACATTCATAAACTTAACGTTGGGTAAATGTCTTATAACTTCTGTTTCCTTTCATGGAACACCTTGTTATTTCATACATGCATTCCTCAGATGACCCTCTATCATGCTGTAGCAAATCCATGACCCACCACCAAGCCCTTACCCCAAGGTCAAGGTCACAAACTTGGCACATTCATAAACCTAACGTTGGGGTAAATGTCTTATAATAACTTTTGTTTCCTTTCATGGAACACCTTGTTATTTTATACATGCATTCCTCAGATGACTCTCTATCATGCTGTAGCAAATCCATGACCCACCACCCAGCCCTTACCCCAAGGTCAAGGTCACAAACTTAGCACATTCATAAACTTTACGTTGGGGTAAATGTTTTATAACATCTGTTTCCTTTCATGGAACGCCTTGATATTTCATACATACATTCATCTGACGATCCTCTATCGTGCTATAGCAAATACATGACCCAGCGGCCATCCCTTACCTCAAGGTCAAGGTCACAAACTTGGCACATTCATAAACTTAATGTTGGGGTAAATGTCTTATGACTTCTGTTTCCTTTCATGGAACGCCTTGTTATTTCATACATGCATTCCTCAGATGACCCTCTATCATGCTGTAGCAAATCCATGACCCACCACCCAGCCATTACCCCAAGGTCAAGGTCACAAACTTGGCACATTCATAAACTTAACGTTGGGTAAATGTCTTATAACTTCTGTTTCCTTTCATGGAACACCTTTTTATTGATGACACTCTATCATGCTGTAGCAAATCCATGACCCACCACCTAGCCCTTACCCCAAGGTCAAGGTCACAATCTTGGCACATTCATAAACTTAATGTTGGGTAAATGTCTTATAACTTCTGTTTCCTTTCATGGGACACCTTGTTATTTCATGCATGCATTCCTCAGATGACCCTGTATCATGCTGTAGCAAATCCATGACCCATCACCCAGCCCTTACCCCAAGGTCAAGGTCACAAACTTAGCACATTCATAAACTTAATGTTGGGGTAAATGTCTTATAACATCTGTTTCCTTTCATGGAACGCCTTGATATTTCATAATGCATTCATCTGATGATACTCTATCGTGCTATAGCAACTCCATGAACCCGTGGCCATCCCTTACCCCAAGGTCAAGCTCGCAAACTTAGCACATTCATAAACTTAACGTTGGGGTAAATGTATTATAACATCTGTTTCCTTTCATGGAACGCCTTGTAATTTCTGTTTCTTTACACTTTGAACACCTTGATATTTCATACATGCATTCATCTGATGATAGTCTAGCGTGCGATAGCAAATCCATGACCAACCACCACACCTTTCCCCAAGGTCACGGTCACAAACTTAGCACATTCATAAACTTAACTTTTGGGTAAATGTCTAATAACATCTGTTTCCTTTCATGGAACGCCTTGATATTTCATACACGCGTTCATCTGATGATACTCTATCGTGCTATAGCAAATCCATGACCCACCACCTACCCCTTACCCCAAGGTCAAGGTCACAAACTTGGCACATTCATAAACTTAACGTTGGGGTAAATGTCTGATAACAACTGTTTCCTTTGATGGAACGCCTTGCTATCTCATACAGACATTCCTCAGATGACCCTCTATCATGCTGTAACAAATCCACAACCCACCACCCAACCATTTCAAGGTCAAGGTCACAAACTTAGCATGTTCATAAACTTTACATTGGGGTAAATGTTGTGTAACGCCTGTTTCTTTACACTTTTAACGCTTTGATATTTCATACATGCATTCATGTGATGATCCTCTATTGTGCTACAGCAAATCCACGACGCACCCCACCCGTTTCCCCATGATCAACATCATAAACTTAACTTTGGAGTAAATGTCTCTTTTACAGGAAACACCTTCATATTTCATACATGCATTCATCTGATGATACTCTATTGTGCTACAGTAAATCCATGACCCACCCCCACCCCCACCCCCACCCCTTTCGACAAGGCCAAGGTCACAAACTTAGCACATTTATACATGCATTCCTCATGTGAATAGCTATCATGCTGTAGAAAATCACCAACTTAGTGTGTTCATAAACTTAACGCTGGGTTAAATTTTGCTTTCCGTCTCTTTTCAGGGAGCGCATTGATATTTCATACATGGATTCATCCTAATATGCTATATCATGCTATATCAAATCCACGACCCACATTCCACCACTGACCTCAATGTCAAGGTCCACCGCACACCCCTTATCCCAAGGTCAAGTTATATAATATTCATGTTTTTTAGCCCGGTTTTTTTTTGAGAAAAAAAATCCAGGTTATTGGATTGGCGAAAGCCCCCGGCGGGCGGCGTCCACAATCAATGTTAAGTTTTCGTGTTTGAGTCCATTTCTTTGTTACTGTACCACCTAGGACCACCAAACTTTCACAGCTTCATAATCAAGGGGTGCCCACCACATATCACTATCCAACATGTTACCTTTTTTTGAACTTGACCCATTTTTTCCGCGCAGTCGACTTAGCAATTTTCAATGTTAAGTTTTCGCGTTTACAATGTTAAGTTTTCGTGTTTAAGTCCATTTCTTTGGTACTGTACCACCTAGGACCACCAAACTTTCACAGCTTCATAACCAAGGGGTGCCTACCACATACAACTATCCAACATGTGACCATTTTTTTTACCTTCACCTATTATTTCTACGTAATACTTAGCCATTTTCAACGTTAACTTTTTAACGTACGTCTGGTTAAAGTTTTTTGGTTAAAAGTTTTTCGTTATACTATATCGCTGCAACTGCTTCGCACATTACCTTGAAACTTCACATGGGTGTTTATCATCATCCATATTTTCATTCTACCCCCCCAACCGTGCGGCTCCTGTGCCCAATGTCAAGGTCAAATTACTTTGAATTTTTTTGTTAAAGTGTTTTCGTGTACTATATCTCTGCAACTGCTTCACCCATTGCCTTGATACTTCACATGGGTGTTTATCATCATTGTCGCGCCCGCTTGTGGAAAGCGTGATATCGTTGGCATTTTGGCATATGTCCGTCCGTATGTCCGTGTGTCCGGTTAAAGTTTTTTGGTTAAAGTTTTTCCATCTACTATATCTATTTTGTTAGTGTCCATGCCTCGCCCCAAGGCGCGACATGCAGGCCACGGCCATCTAGTCTACAAAAAGTGGGTATAATTATGTTATCCAAGTGTCTATGCTTGGAAAAAACCTGTTATACAACTGTGACAAGTTTGAATGAAGGCTGCCAACAGGCGAGCTTCGTTGTCTTCTAACAACTCTTGTTCTACATTTTTCAATACAATTATATACGGTACAGAGATTGTGTACACAGCTCCTCGGAAACCGTTCAGTCGATCGATCTGAAACTATACACACGTCTTCTACACATATTGAAGATGTGCACCTTGGTGTTTTTATGTCGAAAACATATTTTTTAACAAAAATATCGCCTTTTTAACTTAGCCATTTTTGTCTACATTTTTCTATACAATTATATATACGGTACATAGTTTGTGTACACAACTCCTCTGAAACAGTTCAGTCGATCGATCTGAAACTATACACACATCTTCTACATATATTGGTGCATCTTGGTGTTTTTATGGCGAGAAAATATTTTTTAACAAAAATATCACCTTTTTAACTTAGCCATTTTTTCTACATTTTTCTATACAATTCTATATACGGTACAGAGTTTGTGTACACAACTCCTCCGAAGCCGTTCAGTCGATCGTTCTGAAACTATACACACGTCTTCTACACATATTGAAGATGTGCACCTTGGTGTTTTTATGCTGAAAAAATATACAAATATCACCTTTTTAGCTGGGCCATTTTTTCTACATTTTTGTATCCAATTCTATATCATTTCTACTTTACACATCTCTGCGTAAATTAGTATACACAATGAGAGATGAAGAAATAATGCTATAGAGTTTCAAATTCTCATTAATGTTTTTGCCGTGGTGACAGCTTCACATTTCTGCATCTTCGCTTTCTGGCCCATATTCGACGGGCGTATTTTGTGACTTACGGCACTCTTGTTATTATTAAATAACCCCCACCTCTGCCCCCTCCCCCTGCCAAAAAAAAAAGAAGAAGATATTTATTTGAAAACCGATGTCCGCTAGTTAATACAGTCAAACTTGTGTTAAGAGACCACTCAAGGGAACTGCCAAAAGTGGTCTCTTAACAGAGGTGGTCTCTTAATAGGGTCAGCCATGTGGAGTGGGTTAAAAAACAACACAGTGACAACACAGTCAAGTAATAACATGTACATGCACATGTATACACATATATGTATGTTTATTAAAGTAATAACATGTACAATGGAAAACATAAGTTTGAATAGTAATATGGAATTAAATCAACATAAAAGTACATGTATGAGAATGTATTCAACGACTTCCCTCCGAGAAGAATTCTAGTATCGATTTCTGCTTCATTGAGCACCCGTCCATTCTCAACACATTCAAGGAGCCCTGCAACTTCATCACACAGTTGAGCACGTCACTATGTCCCTTTGATAATGCCCACGATTGGAGTTGTGAGGACATCTCACATGCTCCATTCAAATCCACAGTGGGCACGTCTTCTTCTTGTTGAGTCTCGTCGTCGTCGTCGCTGTCTTCGATTGGTGTGGCGTCATTCAGAATGTCAGTAGCACACCGATCCCAGTCGGACATGTCCGTGTCACATGTCACAAACTCGCGATCGATGTTGACCAGTTCTCGGAGAGTTCGCAGTCGAACAACTGCTTGGCGAGCATGTGCATGACGAGCGGCACGTCATCGTCGTCATTGTCGTCGTCGTCACTGGTCGACGCCCCGTTGCTGGTCGTGACACCGTCGGTTTCTACACGGAGGAAGCCACACCGCTTGAAACACTTGTTGATAGTTTCTGGTAGCGTGTCATCCCATGCCGAGTGTGTCCAGTAGATGGCCTGTAGCACGTCGATGTTGCGGAGGATCTGTGGCCCGGTTATCGACGAATTGCGCGCCAGCTCGGAATTGACGTGTTGAAGTTGGTACTTCCGGTACTTCAACTTCATCGTCTGTATAATGCCCTGGTCCATGGGTTGAATCACAGACGTCGTATTAGGCGGAAGGAACTGGAGCTTGACGTTGTCCAGTTTTATTTTCGGGTGGGATGGCGCGTTGTCAACGAACAGCAGGATGTGTCGTCGTTCACGTCTCATGCGACGATCCACCCACTTCAACCAGTCCCTCCATGACGCCGGAGAGCATCCAGGCCTTCTTATTGGCGTAGTAACGGACTGGAAGTTGGTCACGTGTGATCTTCTTAAAACAGCGTGGTTTGTTCGCCTTCCCGATGACGATAGGTGGGAGTTTCTCACCCGCAGCCGATGCACAGAGCCCAACGGTAATCCGCTCCTTCGATCGTTTGCCGCCAGCACAGGTCTCGCCCTTCGTGAAGAATGTTGATCTGTAAACAGTGTGAGAAAACAATTAAAAATATGACAATATTATTTTAGAAGTTTGAAATAAAACTTGACAATATTATTCGCACCGAGTTACTTCGTCCCAATTTACTGATCGCACAGAAAAAGAATCTTATTCGCACCCAACCTGTTTCGTCCCAAATACAATTGGCATAGTGTAACCTCCATAACTGTTTGAATATTGAATATTGAATTGATAATTACCTTGTGCCGTCTTTGTAAAACAACCCGGTCTCGTCCATGTTGAAAATGTCCTCCGGTCGGTAACCCTCGCAGATTGCCGGCAGAACGAGACTTCCAGTCGGATACCACCTCGGCGTTGACTTCAGCCCTCTCACCGCTCTGTTTCTTGAAGACGATGTTGTTTCTTCGTAGAAATGAGTCGAGCCACCCGTTGGACGCCTTGAATGAAGTTACCAGCAAGTCTTCTGCGAACTTCAAAGCCTTCTCCTTCAATAGTGGCCCGGAAACGTTGACATGGCGGGAGGTGGCATCCAGAAACCACTTGTATACGAGCTCGTTGATCTCGTCATTGTCAGTGGTTCGGCGCTGTCGTTTCAACTGTGTGTTGACATTGCCTTCGTACTCGTCGAGAAGTTCACGCTTCCACCGCTTCAAAATGGATTGAATCTGGGTTTTGCCAACACCCATCTGGTCGGCTACGGACCGACAACTCTTCCCGGCTTCCATCATTTTCAGTGCCTTCACACGGTCCTCTAGCGTCAAGCATTTTCGTTTGGTAGACATGGTTACACCTTCGTTGTGGTAATTTGGTTTAACGAAATGGCATTTTGCGCAGGTTTATATGTGCCCACATTAACTCAAATTAATAATAATTCATTTGCGACAAGCCAATTAAGGGTCATCTCACTCGTCAATAATTATGGTTAACATTATTCACAGCGGATTAATTAGCTCACGAAACCCATTCCTCGGTAATTGAAGTTCCGTGATTTACAATTCTCAATAATTTCTATTCCAAACACGTTTTCACAGCACATGGTAATCGTCTTCATTTAACATCAGCGTGTATTCTGATATTTTTGTCAACGATCGACTGCATTGTGAGACGATTCACATGTGCTGCCAAAGCATACTTTTCAGTAATTAATATGGTAACAGCAGACGACAATTTAAGTTCCCCACGATGTATAAATCAGATGACAAATTCAGTTTCCCACGATCTATAAATCGCTATTCCAATTTCTTAATGTCTATAAATAACCTCAGGCAGTCAAGGTTGCCACATTACCTTAAATCAATACGCGCCTATACACCTCAATACACACACAGTAGGCTACACGGCAATCTGGTAACATTTACACTTCACAGCTACACGTTTTTATGGATTATGCCACCGCTTATAGCCGTGTTTCGAGCCATGTTTTCATGGGCGCTGACAGTCGCCGACGGTCGTTAAACGGTCGTTAAACGCGTCGTATTTTGACGGAATGGGCCGTATTTATACGGTCGCAGGTCGCAGACAGCAGGTGGTCGTTTATTGCAAGTACGTTATTATGGGAAATTCGTCGGGCGGGATTCAAACTGGTCGCTTACAGCAGGTGGTCGTTTATTACAAGTGGTCGTAAGCACAAGTTCGACTGTATGTACTGTTTATAAAAATAAAAACTTATTTATCTGTGTATGGAAGTACTGATAACTCTTGTTTCTGAATCTGGATCAGGATTGTTAAATTGTAGGGCCAGTTACGGCAATGGGAGAGAGAGAGTGTAACATATGTTATTGACACTGGTGGAGGGCTGTCATGAAGCTTCCGATTGACTTTGCGCACACAACACTGTCACCTAACTTATTCCAGTCCAGAACAGTTTGCGGAAAGAGTGAATGTTTGTACTGCTCGGTTTTACATTGAAAAGGCCTAAAACATTTACTATTGTTTGTCACCTGATTTACTAGAATGTTTTTTGCCACACAGTCGCTAAATTGCTTTGGTTTGACGTTACGCCTAACACGAATGGGTGTTAGTATGTCATGGCTGGGTAGAGCTGGCGCCTGCCCCTCGACCACCTTGTAGAGGAACGTCAGCCGGTTGAACTTTCGTCGACTTTGGAGACTCGGTAGTTCGAGTTTCTGAAGCATGTCTGATACGCAGACTTGTAGTCTCCCGTTATAAACCGTGCTGCTTCAGGCATTGTACCTTCTCCGCGCGGTCAATGTCCTTGAGGTAGTATGGATCCCACAATATGGAGCTGTATTCTAATGTAGAGCGGACTAATGCTAAGTAAGCTGTTTTCCGGCAGGTGATTGGGCAGTGTTTTAGGTTCCTTTTGATAAATCCTAGTGAGCAGTTTGCTTTTTTCGTCACTTTATTAATATGTGTGTTCCTTTTCACGTCAGCAGAAAGTGTCACTCCAAGGTATGGGTTTTCTTGTACTTGTTGTAGAATTTGATTGTTGGTAGAAGTGGGATGATTTGGCATTTACACTCATGATGTAACATTTGCTGGCATTAAAACGCATCCCCCAGGTAGATGCCCACGTCTCCAAGGCTTCAAGGTCTTTCTGCAGGGTAATGTGGTCTTGTATGCTGTTTATAGAGCGGTAGAGCAGGCAGTCATCTGCAAACAAGCGGACCTGAGATTTCACTGTATCGGGCAAGTCATTTATGTGGCATAGAAATAGTAATGGGCCAAGAACTGTACCCTGCGGCACTCCAGAATCCACTGTCACTGCATCTGAGGCCTCACCGTCAACAACAACCTTCGTGTGGCGGTTTGTTAGGAAGTCACTAAGCCAGTCATTAATTGGACCGTAAATGCCGTAGTGCCTGAGTTTATGGAGCAGCTTCCTGTGTGGTACTGTGTTGAATGCCTTCGAGAAGTCGAGTATGGCAATGTCAATGTCAATCTGTGCACCTTGGTCGTAGTTTTGGAGAAGGTCGTGCATGGTTGTTATCAGCTGACATGAGTAGCCTGATCTGAAGCCATGGTTGAGTGATGTCAGGATCTTGTACTTATCGATATGGTCGAGAATATGTTTGCAGATTATATGCTCTATCAGCCTGCACGTGATGCAGGTTAGGGAGACGGGTCTGTAATTTTCCGGGAGATGGACGTCACCTTTCTTGTAAACTGGAGCTATGTTGGCGTTTCTCCAATCAGTTGAGAGTAAACCAGAGTTTAAACCAGAGTCAACGGATCTTTGAAATATATGTTGGAGGGCTGGTGACAGTTGCGCTGCACAGTTCTTTAGGAGTATATTGGCGATGTCATCGGGCCCCTTCGCTTTGCTGGTGTTAATATTTCGGAGAAGCTTTTCGACTCCGTTTGTAGTTATCTTCAATGGAGGAATAGATGTATTGCATCGGGTCCTGGTTTTAGGTAAGTTGCCGTCTATGTCTTCTTTTGTGAATACGGACTTGAACTGGTCTACCAATATCTGTGCCTTATCTTTACTTCCGGTCAGCAGATGGCCCATTTTCTTTAGGGGAGATATTCCAACGTTGTCTTGTCGTCGGGACTTCACGTACCTCCAGAATGGTTTGGAATTATTTTCTTCAAGGCCCTTCTGGGTAGTAGTGAATGCTCGTTTACACTCCTTGTGATAATCTTTATATGTATTCCATTGTTTGATCTTTTTGGCATGCTTAAATAGCCGCGATTTTCTCCTAGTCATCCTTTTCAGTGTTCTGTTAAACCATGGGACGGACTTTCGTTTCTCGCACATCTTGGATGGTACGTGTTTGTCCAAGGTGCTGGAGAGCCCGACCTTGAATTCCTCCCATAATACCTCGACAGTAGTTGATTCATCATGGCTTACAATGGAATCTGATAGTGCGTTGGCATCGGTGTAAATACCATCCCAGTCTACTTTGGAGAATAAATATATCTTTCTGGGAGTCTGTTTGACGTAGTTTGGTATAACTTCAATGTCAGTGATGACCATGGCGTGATCGCTGATACCTGGTTTATGCGTGTATTGTCGCCCTTGGGGACTCTCTTCAGAGTTGAGATAAAAGCGTATGTCACTATAATTATGTATACATGTACATGTAATGTATGCCAGAATGACAGATATGCCATTCAGACAAAGAAATATAAGCATGTATGACTGGAAATGGGTGCACTCTCTTGCCATAAGAATGTTTTTGTAACATATATATCGCTGTATCTCTATAGACATTGGCCCGATACGGAATATCCGGGTTACAACAAATTGAAAAACGATGTCTCATTGGTCGAATGGTGTCACATGACATTACTGACATCAGCGGAATGACGTCACGGAAACGAGTCCACGTTCTTTTCAATGAAAATACCGTCATAATTGCTCATTATGTAGCCTAAAACGTTACCTGATAAATATAATACTATGCTAGTGTCTTTTGATATAAAATTTATCAGGCTCAGAAACAGTAGGCATTCTAACACATTTCCTAGCCTTGCTTGATAAACTTTATATGAAAACACGCTAGACTGGTATTCTCTATCTAGCAGCCAGGTACAATGATTTATAGTCTGTGCGTCCGTAAATGGTGTTGCCTTCTGCTGCTATCCACAGGTAGAAGACTCGTACTCGGGAACCAGTAAATGGCCCGTTCAAAAAAACTACCACAGCCACCCATTTTGTTTTTCGAACTAGCCATTTACCGAGTCCTAAGTCTGAGTCTACTACATGTGCGACTCTGCCTGATGGTTCAAATGGGTGGTTGGCATATGTGTTGACAGTAGGCACTGTCGATATTATGGTACAGTGACAAGTGAGATGGCTCCTGATGGGTAACGCTGTACAGTTGTCGCAGCACTTGAATCTTCTCTGCCTGTTTCAAAGCCTGGTGGTTTGTTAATGAATCGTGAACAGTGAAGGCTATTATCAGATTGCACGGATGTGCAGGCTGATCTGGGCCTACATTGGTCACAAAAGATATATCGTAAGCACAGTATCAATTCCTTTAGTATTTATAAAATCGGGATTTGAATAAGATGATAGTCTATCTGAGTGCTGTGAAGCAGGATTAAGAGTTTATAGCGTGTATAAGGCATCTGTCATCATTATTTGTCACATTAATTATTGCTTTTTTATTTGCTATTTCTTTAGGTAGAGGAATATAAGAAGAACCTTTTAATGGTTCGTATGTTGCTATATTTAAATATAATGTATTACAGTGGTCAATCATCATACCAGTAGCCGTGTTTGTGAAGTTTTCAATACTTTTCAGCTCACCTGAGCGAAGCTATTGTTACCGCAATGTGTCCGTCGTCGTCTGGCGGCGTCCGTCGTCGTCCGTCGTTGTCCGTGAACATTTTCAAACGTCTTCTCCTCGGTAACCATTGGGCCTATAGTCACCAAACTTCATGGTCATGGTCCTTAGGTAGGGCGATTACAAAATTGTTATCCAAGATGGCCGCCGTCTAAAAATAGCACAAATTCTTAAAAAATCTTCTTCTCAAGAACCGCCAACCGGATTTCGACAAACTTGGTAGGAATGATCGATGTACAAGGCTCTTTCATTCAAAGTTGTTAAAATGGTGACCCCGGGGTCAAAAATGGGTGTGGCCCGTGGGGTCAAATTGGGGTCAAATTTATTTGTTGACCGAATATGGTCATGTCATATATCAAATTGAAGGTATCAAAGAGGCGATCACTCTGGTGCATTTCTTGTCTAAATCTGATGGTTATGTCATCCAAGATGGCCGCCGAAAGGTAAAAAGGTTGTTTTTTTATTACATTTCAAAATTCTTCTTCACATGAACCGCTTGGCCCATGATAGCCAAAGTTAAAAGTTATGTTCCATGGGTGAAGCCTTTTCAGATTTGTTAAAATGGAGGTCATCGCTAATCCAAGATGGCCGCCGTCTAAAAATAGCATAAATTCTTAAAAAATCTTCTTCTCATGAACCGCTAGCCGGGTTTCGACGAAACTTGGTAAGAATGATCGATGTACAATGCTCTTTCAAAGTTGTTAAAATGGTGACCCCAGGGTCAAAAATGGGCGTGGCCCGTGGGGTCAAATTGGGGTCACATTTTATTTTTGACCGAATATGCTCATGTCATATATCAAATTGAAGGTATCGATGAGGCGATTGCTCTGGTGCATTATTTGTCGGAATCGGATGATTATGTCATCCATGATGGCCGCCAAAAGGTCCATTTATTCAAGATTTTGAATGTCTTTGTTCAGGAACCACATGGCCGATTCATAGTAAGTTAAGATGTGTCTTGTAGCCAGAATTACAGATATACCATTCAGACGAGGAAATATAAGCGTGTATGACTTAAAATGGGTGCACTCTCTTACTTAGGAATGTTCTTGTAACATATATATTGCTGTATCTCTATATATCTCAATATCAATGTTTGATTGGTTTTGAAATGTTTTTAAAATTTGTATTGTATACTATGTATTTACCTGTCGGATTGTTTGTATGCACCGTTGTTGTTAGAAGAACGAGTATAACATTTCATGTTTTGATGTATGTGTCTTTATAATACTCCCGTGTTGGTTGGTTTATGGGCATCTGCCTGATTTTTTATGCGAAGTCACTTGTAGCGGTCATATCTATTTCACTAACAGATGTGCAGACTTGTTTGTGTCTATGCTGGCCACAAATTCCATAAGAACCATTTGTCCAGTTACAACCACACATGTAACATAAATGATAACATTACTGTCTGTTTCATGAAAGCTGCCCAAATTTTACGGCCATATAGACAATTCAAAAACAATTTTTTTTTTGATAGTATTAAATTAAAGGAAAATTTAAGAATGAACCTTCTTTTTATTTTGCGAAATTTGGTCAAATATTGGTTTTATTACGAAAAAATGATTTGTCTATGGGAATTTAACATGGGGGCAAAAGGAAGTGGACGAGGAGTCAAAAAACGAAAAAGATTGGAAATTGACTCCGAAACCTAGCTAGATATCTTGGAAATGATCTAACTAAGAAAACAAAAGTTAAATTTTGAAAATCGGTCCAGTATTTCTGAAATTCTAAAAAAAATCCCCTTGTTAAATCCCCATAGACATCTTCACTCTATGGGGATTTAACATGGGGAAATTTTTTTTTCGCAATAAAATCAATATTTGACCAAATTTCACGAAACAAAAAGAAGGCTCGTTCTTAAATTTTGCTTTAATTTAATACTATCACAAAAAATATTGTTTTTGCTTTGTTTATATAGCCGTAAAATTTGGGCAGGTTTCGTGAAACCGACAGTAGGTTCAGCTATGTGATGTCGTATATCAATTTAGTTGTGTTTTATGTAACTATAAACACATACATGTTTATCTACACCTGTAGATGTCATTATTAGGTATGTTTGTATAACGTTGGAGGAGGATGAATAGAATTCATAGTTGTGCTTCTTTCTATTCATCCATAACTTCATTCGAAAGCTGATCTACGACTCCTCGACTGCGGAGTACAAGGTCACACAACTATTTTACTGTTTCAGCAAATACATCCATGTTTTGCATTCATTATTCTTTACTTTAACCCATTTGAGACAAGCCATGTGATTTTTTATCTAAGAAGATATGCAATTTTTCATGAAAAATATTAAAAAAAATTATAATATTTTCCATAAATGACATCAAAAGTTGATGAAGTGTTCAGAGCCAATGCGGAATGGAATCTGCATTTGCTCTGAAAATATTGTCAACTTTTGACATCATTTACAGCAAATATCACATTTTATGTAAATAGTTTTCATGAAACATCTTCCCAGCTTGTCACAGTGACTACAGTGATGTCCGTCTATCATTGCATGAATCGGAGAATCCGGGTTAAAAGTTGCCTTTTACCGACAATACCTAGGTGGCTTGACATGTGGGCCGTCTGTACATGTAACCACATGGACGATTTATCTACTTGTTATTCTCACATATATTTCTATAGTGCACTCGTGCTATCTACATGTCAAATGTCAAGGCGAAATGACTGAAATATGTGTTAAAATATTTGTCAAACATGGCAGTGGTCATGTGAACTTCTGTTCATTACTATTGATATACTACAATATTATCTTTCTATATTTTATTTTTTATTTCATCTTGTTACTGATTGCTGGGAAATATACTGTGTGATTCATCGCTGTGTACCAGTGGGTGGCAGGTGGGAGCACGCGATGGGTAATTTATCGATCGGGGTTCATCCTTACCGGAATCCCGACTGGAGACCTGGTTTGGCCCTCACATACGTCTTTGGCATTTTGTATGTGACAGTTGAATCTGGTTATACCCCTTATGTGAGTATTACGATATTCGTAATCCTATTTTAGGGGAAGGGGCCAAGTGACTGGTGTGGTATGGACCTGGCACCAGGTCAGGTTATTCTAATTTCAGGGCTGAATATATTTGTTCTCCATGTAAATATTCCGTTCTGATTTTGGGATTTCCCCCCCCCCCCCCCCACCCCCCCCCCCCCCCTCCCCCCCCCCCCACCCCCCCAATGCAGCAGGTTAAAATGGGATCGAACCCGTTTGCCCGGCCTTACATGACCTTAGCTGTTGATAGGCCGTTAAACACTAATAAACAAACAAACGTACGTACGTACATACGTACGTCCCGAAACCTTAACGCTCGGGTTTCCTTGTTCAGATCTGCTTCATATTTCACAAACGCATTGCTTCAATGGTCCTCTACTGCCCTGTGACAAATCCACATTCGTCCCGCCCCCTCTAAGCCCAGGATCAAGGTCACATACTTGGTGCGTTTGAAACATTAACGCTCGGGTAAATGGCTTATAATTTCTGTTCCCTTGTTCGGATCTGCTTCACATTTCACACACACATTGCTCCAGTGGTCTTCTACCGCTCTGTGATAAATCCACATTTGTCCCGCCCCCGCCAAGCCCAGGGTCAAGGTCACAGACTTGGTGCGTTTGAAACCTTAACGTTCGGGTAAATGGCTTATAATTTATGTTTCCTTGCTCGGATCTGCTTCACATTTCACACACGCATTGCTCCAATGGTCCTCTACCGCCTTGTAAGAAATCCACATTCGTCCCGCCCCCGCTAAGCCCAGGGTCAAGGTCACAGACTTGGTGTGTTCGAAACCTTAACGCTTAAAATTTCTGTTTTCTTGTTTTCAAATGTGTCTCGTTTTCTTTGGCTGCCAGCGGGGGCATTCGTGTGCCGACAGGCCACATTTGTAGTTGATCTCTACATTTTCTCCTCAAAACATGCGGGGATAGGTTGTAGCCTAGGGTTTACACCTGACTTCCAATCCGAAGGTTGTGGGTTCAAACCTCACAGAGGGCATCAATAAATACTTTCATAGTATTTCAATCCCATTGGTCTGTCTGACGAGGTGGGTGGTTAGTCGGGCGAACGCGACGGCATAAATTAACAGCGGGGTTCCTCCTTATAGGAATCACTGTTTTCCTGGTTTGGCCCTCAGGTACGTTTTTATCTTTGGCTCTTTTGTTACCTGGGAGTTGAATTGGGTTATTGCCCATTATAAAAGTAGTAAGATTATTACTGATACTGGAGGGGGCCAAGTGATTCTGGTGTGGCGAGGACCTGGCATCAGATCAGGATTATTCTGATTTCAGGGATGAATATATAGTTGTTGTTTTTATTGTAAATATTCAGTTCTGATTTTGGGATCCCCCCTCCCCCATTTGTACATGTACTTGAACATGTACATGTACTTGTGCAGGAAATATATGGGATTTAGTACTAAACCCATTTACCCAGCCTTAAATGACCTTAGCTGTTGATAGGCCGTTAAACCCCAACAAACAAACAAACAAACAAACTGTCGGACGAGACAGTGGTCCCGTCTCTATATGACTGATGTTGGTGGAACCCTTTAACTTTCACTTTTCTTTTCTCAAAACATGGTTTGACAGCACTTTAGAATCATTTCCAGTATCTAAAATGCTGTCTAATCATGTTTGCTTTTCTCTGAGAGAGGCAGAATATGAAACAACAGCAGACGACAATAGTTGGTTCCCGTTCTATGGGTTAAGGTCAAGGTCGAGTGACTTTGAAATAATTGTTGGCATTGGTCATGTGCGCCTCTGCCCATTGTTATACATGCAGTTGTTATGTATGACTATTTGTGTTTGCAAGTTCATCTGGTTACTTTATGCCGGGAAATGAACCAGTTCTGTGATTCATTTATTGTCGCACCCGCTTGCGGACAGTGTGATATAGTCGGCACATTTGTGTACATACGTACGTCTGTTTTTGGTTAAACGTTTTCGGTATACTATCAATGCCTCGGCGGGCACGACATGTGGGCCACGGCCATTTAGTATGTATGTACCATTGTTAATAATAGTTATGTTTGTTTATTCGAGTTTATTAACTTACCAGGTACTAGTATCTTTTTGTAAAACATTTGACTATGTTCCATATTTCATGTAAGTTAATATTCTTATTACGTATATTGTACGTGAAGGAATACCCATTTATTTCATTTGGTAAAGAAGGGAAATGAAGACGTTTATTACAGAATTACACCAGTTTTATATACATGTACATTACACAATGGAATGTGTGAAAGCTGAACTTTTCTGTGATCATCTTTTTTATCAAAATATGAAAATTACGGTTCAAATGATGGTACAAATATATACTTCTGTGCATAATTAAGGCCATAAAACATACTTTGGTACTCCGATATCGCCGCATCAGAAAGAATCCCTGTGTGTCAGGCATTTTATCGTCATGGGCAAGTGGGTGGTGGTCGGGCGAATGAGACGGCGTAAATTAACGGTATGGGTTCCTCCTTATATGGATCACGATTTGCCTGGTTTGGCCCTCAGGTACGTTTTTATCTTTGGTTATTTAGTTACCTGGGAGCTGAATTGGGTTATTGCCCATTATAAAAGTAGTAAGATTATTACTGATCCTACTGCTTTTGGGAGGGGCCAAGTGATTCTGGTGTGACGAGGACCTGGCATCAGATCTGGATTATTCTGATTTCAGGGCCGAATATATAGTTTTGTTATTGTAAATATTCAGTTCTGATTTTGGGATTTCCCCCCCCCCCCCCATTTGTACATGTACTTGAACATGTACTTGAACATGTACATGTACTTGTACAGGTAATATATGGGATTTAGTACTAAACCCATTGACCCGGCCTTAAATGACCTTAGCTGTTGAGCCCCGTGCAGGCACCGGGGCGGGATCAACTGATCCTGAGAATAGTGCTGCAGTAGCCATTGCTTGTCGTAAAAGGCGACTAAACTGGCTTAACGATTGGGTTCATACTTTCCGGAACCCACTATACCGGATTTGGCCCTCATGTACATTTTTGGCTTTCTTGTATGTGAGAGTTGAGTCTGGCTATGCCCCATATATAAAAGTAAGATTAGCGCTAATCCTATTACTTTTAGGGGATGGGATAAATGATGCTGGTGTGGCGAGGGCCTGGCACCAGATCAGGTTGTTCTAATTTCAGGACTGAATATATATTTTGATTGTAAATATTGAGTTCTGAAGTTGGGATTTACCCCCCTTGGACAGGTGGATATGGGACTCGACCCCGTTGACCCGTCTGCGTGTAGACTCCCTGAGGCTTGTACCTCTATGTCAGAAAAGCGGACGTTAAACCCTATTCACTCACTCACTCACTTAGCTGTTGATAGGCCGTTAAACGCCAACAAACAAACAAACAAACAAACGTCATGGGCAAATAAACACATATTGTGAATTTGCGCGTCTAATGAGGTTATAGTAATCTATGTGAACCACATGTTTTATTGACATACAAAATACACAGGAGCTGCATAGCTTGTGTCGTGTATATATTATGTATATATGTAAATAGTGATGCCTTTGTTTGTACACCCAACCACACTCTGGGACATATAAAATATCTGCCTACAATATGGCCTGAAATCTTCTGGGATCAATACATGTTTTCTGGCTTACAATGTTCTCAAGAGTATACTTGGACGTGTTACTAAGTTTTGTCAAATCTCACAGGAAATTAAAAATGTAAATAGTTTCAACTTAACTTAGGCATGAATTTTGGTTCACTGTGTGTTCTTCTTACTTCTCAAAGTTCTCATAATTGCTAATGCCATCATTATATATATCTTAAATTTGAATCATCACAACATATATTCAAAACAAAAGTAAAAACATTGCAAAATCGAATTATCAAAAATATTATTATTTTTTTTGCAAAAAGCATAGCGTTTGCAATTTCAGTACTTGAAAGTTGCTAGATTTCATAAATATTAGATTGTAGCTACAGGTTATATATAATATGTATGCCATTTATTGTTAATTTTATTGCTACTTATTTTTATACCCCGACCACCGAATGGTGAGAGGGACATATAGTGTTACCGGCGTCCGTACGTCCCGTCTGTACGACCGTCCCGAAACATTAACACTCGGGTAAATGCCGTATTATTTCTGTTTCCTTACATGGATCTGCTGGATATTTTACAAACGCATTGCTCTAATCTAATGGTCCTCTACTGCCCTGAGGCAAATCCACGATCGTCCCTCCCCTGCTAAGCCCAGGGTCAAGATCACATACTTGGTGCATTTGAAACCTTACCGCTGGGGTGAATGTCTTATAATTTCTGTTTCCTTACACGCATCTGCTTGACATTTAACACACTTATTGCGTTAATGTAATGGTCATCTACCACCCTGCGATAAATCCACGATCATCCCACCCCTGCTAAGCCCAGGGTCAAGGTCACATACTTAGTGCATTTGAAACCGTAACGTTTTTTTGGTAAATGTTTTATAATTTCTGTTTCCGTACACGGATCTGTTTGATATTTCACACACGAATTGCTCTAATGGTCCACTACCACCCTGTGATAAATCCACCAATTCCCCCCCCCACCCCCCCCCCCCCAAGCCCCCACCCAAGCCAAGGGTCATGGTCACATACTTGCATACTTGGTGCGTTCGAAACCTTAACGCTCAGATAAATGTCGTATAACGTCTGTTTCCTTGATTGGATCTGCTTGATATTTGACACACACATTGCTTTAATGGTCCTCTACTGCCCTGTGACAAATGCACGATCGTCCTGCTCCCACGAAGCGCAGGGTCAAGGTAACACGTACTTGGTGCTTCGAAACTCGTGTAAGTGGCTTATAATGTCTGGTTCCTTGCATGGATCTGCTTGGATATTTTACACACCCATTGTTCTGATGGTCTACTTTCATGCTGTGACAAATCTGGCCCACTGTGTTTTCAAATGTGCCTCGTTTTCTTTGGCTGCCAGTAGGGGGCATTCGGGTGCCGACGGGCCACATTTCTAGTTTCTCACTGACATAACCTACCTTGGCGGGCTCAAATTGTACATGCTATTGATTTAAAATATTATTGTAACTTAAAAAATATATACGTATTTATGTGACTAGGAATAGAAAACAAACATTGTCTTCAGTCGATTTTAATTAATTCACAGCCTAACAACCACTGCAATCATTTATGTTGATTACAAGACGCGTCAAATAAGTTATCTGAAGGACAATGCATAGCAATGGCAGGACAGTATCACTGTATAATCATAAAACAGACAACCCTGGCGACGTGGGTGGCAGGTTGGAGCATGCGATGGGTAATTTAACGATCGGGGTTCATCCTTACCGCAATCCCGACTGGAGACCTGGTTTGGCCCTCACATACGTCTTTGGCATTTTGTATGTGACAGTTGAATCTGGTTATACCCCTTATAAGAGTAATCCTACCGGTATTACTTTTAAATAGGGGAAGAGGCCAAGTGACTTTGGTGCAGTATGGACCTGGCACCAGGTCGGGTTATTCTAATTTCAGGGCTGAATATGTTGTATTTCGATGTAAATATTCCGTTCTGATTTTGGGATTTTCCCTCCAATGCAGCAGGTTAAAACGGGATCGAACCTGTTTGCCCGGTCTTACATGATCTTAGCTGTTGATAGGCCGTTAAACACCAATAAACAAGCAAACAAACAAACAACCCTGGCGACAGAAATGTATTCACCCCTGTAATCACAATACATATTTGTGATAAAATTTGGAAAGAAACTTGCCTTATAATGGAGAATTTGTTACCGTAATGTGTAATTAGATTAAAAGTTCACCATGAAAACGACCAATAGTCAATGGTTAAAATATGTTGTCCTGTAAGAAAATAGATACAGTCGAACCTCCCCGAACGGCCACCTCTCTACTTGTAACAACACCCTCTCTGTAACAGCCGCTATTTTATATCCCAAATGGATGATTTCCTCTATATTTAACCCTTAGACTGCTGAGCACGAACATTGTCATGTGCTGTTGCTTTGCATTCTTTCTCAATAAAAACATGTTTTGACAGCACTTTAGAATCATTTTCATTGGAAATGATTCTAAAATGCTGTCAAAGCATGTATTTGATGAGAATTATCGAAGAAAATAAATAAACAGTAGACGACAAATTTAATTCAGCATTATATAACCTCTCTACAACAGCCACCTCTGTACAACAGCCAGTTTTGCGTTGAAGAGAGGTTGCACTGTACATAAAATACATGCAATATCGGCCTCCAAATTATGTGCTAATTCTAGCAGACATAGTACTCAATATTTGACAAATGAAAACAAGTTGCAGTTACCACATTATAGTGTGTGTTGCTTAGCAACGAAACAGGATGTGTGTTGAAAGCTCAAATATTTTCGAAAGGAAACATACACATATGTATTTATGAACAATGATTAAGGAAACCAGGCACCATTAAAAGTCTAGTATATTTCCCCAGATTTCAACACAAATCAGAAATAGAAAGGCAAAGTTTCTACCCATGTTTTAGATACTTTCATTGGGATATTATAATTATCACACATATGACTATATTACCACGATAGATGTACAGAAATCATAAATGACTGGCTGAAACTTACCTCTTTTCTTTCTGAGCAATCTGGTAAACTTTAATTTGGCACATGACTATATATATGTATATATACTATATATAGACTATACCAGACACCGAAATGTGGATGTCCAGTTTAGAGAGATTCCACTGCACAGTATCATATTTACTACATGTACTTTCATTATCATGTTTTCTTTCATTGTTAGTTTTTCATTTCATTTTCAAGACGAGGGTTATTTACCTTTATGATTATTCAGGTAATGGAAAATTAATAAATTTTGATTAATATTTTTCATGATAGTAGATGGTGATTTATAAGTTTGTGCATGTATATTATAAATTATAGATGTGCATATACATGTACATGTACCAGAGATATTTAGTCTAAAATTATCAGTTGTCTACAATTATCAGACAAGCCAACTATAGATATGTGATGGGTTATAATTACATGTACCTGTACTTAATTAGAAATCTATCGCCGGGATCAACAAGGTAAATGTTACCTGGAATAAAGGCTTTAATCATGACCGCTATAACATCATTATATCGTGTATATAGCAGGAATATACTGCCACAATGTTTATAATATACTTATGATTAACCTATTTTACAATCTACTTCACATTCATTCAATTGCTAAATTGTGGTGGTTATTTTAATGTCAGGGCTTTATGTGTAGAAGCTGTATATTGTTGATGAGCTTCTTAGAGTATGTTGACCATCAGCACACCGGAAGACGCTTTACCGGTTTAAATTGGTGGTGACAGAGTACCACTGTGCCATGATAAGGATATACATATAAAACTTTTTATTTGCATATTGTTTACAATTTGCTAACATTGTTGCTAAGAAACAGTACTATACAAATAGGATTAGATGGAAAGCAAGTTTATTTAAATCCTCTCCTGTCTCGACGTTACTTAGCCATATCCAACAATACTGGGTAATTACATGTGATCAATCTGGCTAATATTTCAAATGTGTAAATTTGTTTCCCCTCATTTGAATCATCAATGCATTTTGTTATTTTTCTTGCCATCCAATGGATCTCCCACTTTATCAAGTAACAAGATTCGTATTGTTCGAATACGTACTGACTGATGAATGTTGTATCGGGCATTAACCCGATACAAATATTCGGGTTGCAACAAATTGAAAAACATTGTTTCATTGGTCGAACGGCATCACTAGACGTTACTGACGTCACGAAACAAGTCCACGTTCTTTTCAATGAAAACACCATCATAATTGCTCATTATGTAGCCTAAAACTACATGTGATTCTGCTTGATGGTTCAAATGTGTGGTTGACATATGTGTTGAGAGTAGGCACTGTCGGTATTATGATACAGTGACAGGTGAGATGGGTAACGTTGTACAGTTGTCGCAGCACTCGTATCTTTATCGTTTCGAAGCCTAGTGGTTTGTTAATGAATCGTGAACAGTGTAGGCCCAGGTCAGACTGCACGAATGTGCAGGCTGATCTGGGCCTACACTGGTCACACAAGATATAAGCACAGTTACACATAAAAAGAAAAATCGTTTTCAGATTACACTTAGAAAGTTCACTCAGAATTTGAACTTGAAATCTACTCTGCCTGTTTCGAAGCCGGATAGTTTGTTAACCCTTAGACCACTACACACAACAATTGTCGTCTGCTGTCGCTTTTATATCTTGCCTTATTTCTCAATAAAAACATGGTTTGACAGCACTTCAGAATCATTTCTGTCAAAGCATGTTGTAAATTATTCTAAAGTGCTGTCAAAGCATGTTTTTGATGATAAAAAAGGAAAATAGAAAATAAACAGCAGACAACTAAAAATTCAGATAGCGGCGTAAGGGTTAATCAATCATGAGCAGTGTTGGTCCAGATCAGACTGCACGGATGTGCAGGCTGATCTGATCTGAGCCTACACTGGTCAAAAAATATATAAGCATTAATTTCACCAGTCACAGTTACACATACAAACAAAAATCATTTTCAGATCGCACTCGGAAAGTTCACTCAGAAGTTGAACTTGAAATCAAAGGGGCTGGTCACATTGTTATAGTACATACTGTGTTTTACTCCACTCAACATAGTTTCTATACTAAATGGATCTCGGCTCAAAATATGAACACAAAAATTAATTTTATAGCCGAGTATTAGCAACACTCGGCCTGAAATAATAATCCATGTTGTACGGTATACTTTGTGAAATTGATTCAAAGATCGCCAATGCATGTACCACCTTGTTACAGGGAATTGAAACATAAAACTTGACATACTTAATATAATTTAGTCGACATTGTTGTGTTGTACTATTATATTGTGCTGTATTGCTATGTATGTATACATTTGACCTGGTTTTACTCGATATGTAATCTCTGTGAACACAGGTCTCCCTCAGGGTGATGCCATTTTGTGGTGATTTGCAATTGATTTGAAGTTTGAAATTTGAACTGTTTCACTAAATTTTGTATGATTAAGAAGTGTATACCAATATTTTTATAAATTTTCTTCTCACATTAATTTGGATGGTGGTTGGTAGGGAGCTGCGATGGGTCATTTAACGATCGGGATTCATCCTTACCGGAATCCCGACCGGAGACCTGGTTTGACCCTCATGTACGTCTTTCTGGTATGAGAGAGTTGAAGCTGGTTATACCCCTTATACGAGTTTGTTTCATCATTGATGTTTAAAGGCGCAGTTTGTGTTAGCACCATCTGGTGTTAGCACCATCTGTAGTAATTACTNAAAGTAGCAGCAACGTCAGCCCCATACATCCATCTAGTAGCAGCAACGTCAGCCCCATACATCCATCTATTTATAGCTCACTCTGCCTATGTACACAGACATTCGGCGTGTTTCGGCTTTCATCGGTATAACTTTATATAATTGAACAAGGCTTCTAACTTTGGTCGGACACAACCTCGTATCATAACAAATTCCGTAATTTTATTAACGCTAATGTGAATATTTTGGCAGAAAATGCCCATGTTCATTTGAGAATTATTGTTATCTTGCTAAAATAGCATAGTTAGAACATAATTATGCAAAGAATATCGAATTGCAGCTGCTTTTCCTAGGTCGGACACAACCTCGTATCAATACAAGTGAAATAATGTGTTTAAGGCTCTAACGTCAATATTGTAGTGACAAGTTCATATGATCATTTGAGAAGTATCATTATCCTGCAGAAATACATAGAAAGCATAGCAAATTACAATGTTAAACATGTTATTTTGTTATGATACGAGGTCATGTCCAACCAAAGTTAGAAGCCTTGTTCTTCATAAAAAATATAGAGTTATATCGATGAAAGCTGAAACACGCCGAATGCCTGTGCCTATGTATAAATGGTTAGCATATCATTTCATGTCCATCAGTGACCATCTGTATCATATGGTAGGACCAATCAGGCATTTGATTATTTCGAGCCATAGTTGTGTGCTATGCTATCATAAACCGGTAAAGCGTCTTGATGGGTTTCTTGGTCATTTATCTCGGGTGATATAAATGCCTGATAAAAATGAAAAATAGAAAATAAACAGGAGACAGGAGACAGGAGATGGCTGTATGGAGGTGACCCCAATTATCTTGTTCCGGAGCGTTTATCCTGTATATACAGCTGTGTTAGAGGTGCCGTTGATGGACAATTTGCTCTAGTGATTGGAGACAAAAGTATCGAATTATATAAACAGTAGTTTCTGTAAACACTTCTTGTCAAATGCTTAACCACAGTTTGGGTACCCCTCTAAATCACAGGGTTTGGGTTCCCCTTTACCTCACAGGGTATGGGTTCCCCTCTATCTCACGGGGTATGGGTACCCCTCTACCTCACGGGGTAGTGGGTGGCAGGTGTGAGCACGCGATGGGTAATTTAACGATCGGGGTTCATCCTTACCGGAATCCCGACTGGAGACCTGGTTTGGCCCTCACATACGTCTTTGGCATTTTGTATGTGACAGTTGAATCTGGTTATACCCCTTATAAGAGTAATCCTACCGGTATTACTTTTAAATAGGGGAAGGGGCCAAGTGACTTTGGTGTTGTATGGACCTGGCACCAGGTCAGGTTATTCCAATTTCAGGGCTGAATATGTTGTATCTCGATGTAAATATTCCGTTCTGATTTTGGGATTTCCCCCCAATGCAGTAGGTTAAAACGGGATCGAACCTGTTTGCCCGGCCTTACATGACCTTAGCTGTTGATAGGCCGCTAAACACCAATAAACAAACAAACAAACCTCACGGGGTATCAAAATTTCCAAGTATTTTTATGCATCAACTCGGTAGCAAAATATTTTCAAATAATAATTTAGAAACTCATATTTTCATTTTTGGAAATCATGAATGTACATATTGTACATACATTATTACCAGTCATGTATCAATGCTAGATCAACATTGTCTCTACCAATGGCACGCCTAAAC
This sequence comes from Conchocele bisecta, assembly GCA_029237695.1. Classification (NCBI taxonomy): domain Eukaryota; kingdom Metazoa; phylum Mollusca; class Bivalvia; order Lucinida; family Thyasiridae; genus Conchocele; species Conchocele bisecta. The sequence continues at coordinate 37,572 of JAQRGA010000145.1, forward strand.
CATCATCATACGGTATTCCTATTGTATCAGTTTCGTTTTATTCATAAATATTGTCCACTGTGATGTAATAGCTTTATTCTGTAACATAAATATAAAAAAATATATACATGTACTGTATAATTATCTATTCGTCTCCAAATTGTATTCTGTTTCAAAGGCTGAATTTTGTATAGATTGATTTCTTGCTTCACCCACGTTATTGGATAGTCGGACAGCGGTCATAATTCAACAATTTGGGTCAAAATGTCTCGCGACATGTTGGCAGGATCTTTACCAAACTTCATCACCACTGTCTGTTTCATGAAACCTGCCCAAATTTTACAGCCATATAAACAATGCAAAAATAAATTATTTTTTTTATAATATTAAATTTTAGCAAAATTTTGACCAAATTTCACGAAATGAAAAGAGAAGGCTCATTCTAAATTTTGATAAAATTTAATAAAAAAAATAAATATAGTTTTTGCGTTGTTTATATGGCCGTAAAATTTGGGCAGATTTCGTGAAACAGACAGTAGTTTCCTCACATTGATGGCTGACCATGTGTAATTTGTGTGACAATGACCTATTTTTTGTGGGTGAGACACTCGTTGGCGATCGCCTTGTATAGTTGTACCTGTACCTCAACATGAGACGTCGTATGTGGGTGGCTGGTCCGGCGAACGCGACGGCATAAATTAACGGTGGGGGTTCCTCCTTACAGGAATCACGATTTGCCTGGTTTGGTCCTCAGGTACGTTTTTTATCTTTGGCGCTTTTGTTACCTGGGAGTTGAATTGGGTTATGCCCAATATAAAAGTAGTAAGATTATTTTGGGAGGGGGCCAAGTGATTCTGGTATGGCGAGGACCTGGTACCAGATCAGGATTATTCTGATTTCAGGGGCTGAATATAGAATTTTTTATTGTAAATATTCAGTTCTGTTTTTGGGATTTTTGCCCCAGTTATACATGTACTTGAACATGTACTTGTAAAGCTAATATATGGGATTTAGTACTAAACCCATTGACCCGGCCTTAAATGACCTTAGCTGTTGATAGGCCGTTCAACCCCAACAAACAGACGTCGTACATGCAAGGATCGTGGCGGCAGTTTAGGATTATACAAACAGTAATATCATGATGGGTTCCATCTTTCCTGGAGATGAAAATATCCATGGTTTGGTCCTCGGGTACATTTTTGGCTTGCTTCTAAGCGAGAATTGAATCTGGGTATTGGTATAACCATTATATAAGTATTAATATTAGTGCTAATCCTATTACTTTCAGGGTTTGGGGTAAGTGACTTTGGTGTGGTGAGGACCTGGCATTCTGGAGGTTATTCTAATTTCAGTGTTGAATATATATTTTGTATGTACATGTAAATACTAAGTTCCATTTCCCACTTCCCATCCGTAGAGCTGAACTGCGGGATTCCACCTTGCTATCCAGCTGTTGAACAGTTGCCACTTTCTGAAAATTCTCACAATAGCTATCTGAAAATCTAGAATACAATAGCTGTTAAAAAGAAACAAATGAACTTTGACCTCCAAGTGTGACCCGCCCTGATATTGGAACTAGGGATGTTCATCTTGCATACTCCATTACGTTTCATGATGGCAAGTATTTATGTGTAGTTATTCGAGAACCCATCAAATGGTTTTGTCTATGCATTTTGACCTCCAAGTATCACCTTTACCATGGAGCTAGCGAAGTTTAGTGAAACGGCCCCCAGTTCTTGCGTTTCATGGCAAGCTTCTTTGCATAGTTATTTGAAAATGCTATGTGTGGTTTGTCCTCTGATGATAACAAACATTTGTGTGAAGCTATTCAAAAATCCACCAAACGGTTTTGGATATTTTGTTCTCATTCTGGCCTTCAAGTGTGACCTTGACTTTGTACCTGGGGGCCATTTCACTAAACTTTGTACGACTAAAATGTTTGTAAGTGCAAAATTATGATAGTCTGTAAAGTGCACATCAACACAGTTTAGCATATGCTCAATAAATGTAAATCCATCGATTGAAATTTCCAGACGATCCTAAATTTGCGCTTGCGAACATTTTAGTCGCAAGAAGTTTAGTGAAACTAGCCCCAGGGTCTCGTTCGTCCTCTGATGACAAGCATTTGTGTGTAGTTATTCGAAAATCCACCAAATGGTTTTGTAAATAAGGCTCCTGACTAACTGACTGACGAGCGGACAACACAAATACTATAATTAGCGCATTTCCTCAATGTACAGTGCAGCCTCCCTAAACCGGACACACCGGGTGTCGGGTATAGAGGTTCCACTGTAAATCAAGCAGATGTCTACTTCAAGACACATGTGAGTGGTTTGTGATCATGAACAGACATGGACATCAGAGATAAATGTCCTGAAACCGATTCAAAATTAAGCACAACTAATATTGATTTGTGTCCGGTTTAGAGAGGTTTCACTGTAATATGGTGAAGGTTGCAGTTTCAGAAGGCTGAAGGTTACATAATGTGAAAACCGGTATATATGGAGATTTTCAAATATACAGACATAATACTGTCATTTGCTTTATAACGATAACATTGTATTAATAGCAATCGTATAACCACAATATTTAAAATAAGGGCATCATTATGATGAAGCAAATCTCCTCGCTGGCAACCTTGTTAACAAGAACGCCCCCCAACGGTATATATCCCATCACTGTGGTGACCGGATCACAAACATGTACATTGATGTGGTAAACAAGTTGCACAGTGGAACCTCTCCAAACCGGACACCCAGGGTGTCCGGTTTGGAGAGGTTTCACTGTAAATCAGACATGTGAGCACTTCATGACATATTCTAGTGTTTTGCAATCATGAACAGTCATTGCAATCAGGGATACATAACAGCGAAACACATCTAAGGTAAATATCTACATTTCCCCGAGTGTCCGGTTTAGAGAGGTTCCCCTGTAAGAGAATAGAGGAACACACCTGCATCTACTGAATGAAAATAAGTATGAATGATGACAATCATGCATATATAGCTTCAAGTGAATCACTCGTATGGTAAAGAGGTTACAGCAGAATTTAATATATGTAATACTGCAAGCTATAGAACTCCCGTGGGCTTTGTGTGATGATTCTAGTTTCTTGTTATTATACCCCCTGCAACGAGTTGTGAGGGGTATACTGGAGTCAGGTTGTCCGTCCGTCCGTCCGTCCGTCCGTCAGTGCGTAAGTAAACTTAACATCAGAGAAATATTGTTATAACTTATATTTCCTTCATCTAAAATGCTTAATATTTCACACATGCATTCCTGTAAGGCTATACTACCATGCTGTGCGAAATACACGAACGTCCAACCCCCGCTGATCCCAAGGTCAAGGTCAAATACTTAGTCTCTTTACTTAACATCAGAGAAATATTGTTATAACTTATATTTCCTTCATCTAAAATGCTTAATATTTCACACATGCATTCCTGTAAGGCTATACTACCATGCTGTGCCAAATCCACGACCGTCCAACTCCCGCTGATCCCATGGTCAAGGTCAAATACTTAGTCTCTTTACAAAACTTAACATCAGAGAAATATTGTTATAACTTCTATTTCCATAATCTAAAATGCATAATATTTCACACATGCATTCCTGTAAGGCTTTACTACCATGCTGTGCAAAATCCACGACCGTCCAACCGCCGCTGATCCCATGGTAAAGGTCAAATACTTAGTCTCTTTACAAAACTTAACATCAGAGAAATATTGTTATAACTTCTATTTCCTTCATCTAAAATGCTTAATATTTCACACATGCATTCCTGTAAGGCTCTACTACCATGCTGTGCCAAATCCACGACCGTCCAACCCCCGCTGATACCAAGGTCAAGGTCAAATACATGGTCTCTTTACAAAACTTAACATCAGAGAAATATGTTATAACTTCATCTACAATTCTTAATATTTCATGCATGCATTCATCTAAGGCTCTACTATCATGCTGTGACATATCCCCGCTGATCGCAAGGTCAAGATCACATACTTAATCTCTTTACAAAACTTAACATCAGAGAAATCGGTTATAACTTCTATTTCCTTGCTCGGATCTGCTTCACATTCACGTTCGTGCCGCCCCCGCTAAGCCCAGAGTGAAGGTCACAAGCCCACACTTGGAAAATTTTACATATTTAGGGGTACCTGGGCCCACGCGGGGGGGGGGGGGTATTCCGTAAGCCTCGCTTACTGACCAATCTAGTTTTTAATATCTTTGGGGTATTCCCGAAAAAATGAGGGTGGGCGCCATTTTTTCCCGCCATTATTCGCGCCATCTCGTTATTGGTATATCTCGGCAACGTATGGTGCGATTTTCACAAACTATGGTTTCTCAGGTAACTGAGTATGTTGGTGGTGGTTTCAAAATGATTTGGGCTCAATGTCACGCTCTGGCAGTCAATTTCAAGGTCAAATATCCATAAAAAACGCCCATATATAGTTATCTGGGTCACCAATGCATTACATATTTTGGTCGTTGTCTCAGGTGTAGGTATTAATGGATGTTGTGTCAATGAATTGGGTTTTTGAAGAAAAAAAATGGGTCAATGTCACGTGTTTGGGGTCAGGGTCAAAACCAAAACGGACCCATGGGTGTTTGATGGATTCCTTGAAGATAGTGGTGATGGTGGAGTTCCACGGGTGCTTCACAACCTAATAAGATGGATAATACAAGGTGTACATTCGGTCAAAACAGACACACGGGCAGATACTATTGACAGGTTGACACATGCTATAAGTCAGCAGCAGATCGTACAAGCACACAAATCAAACCGTCAAATATTGTATGAACCTACTTCGCAATCGCGAAGTACGTTTAGGTCTACTATTGAAACCCCAATTAGACTTGTAATTTCACTGTACTGTGAGCATGTTTGGTGTAGCTATAATTAGCTTATACATCTTCTTTCACAGGCTCGTGTAGTTGTTCCATATAGTCGTGTAAAGCAATGCGTAACACAAATTGCTACTGGCGTGCAGCAAAACATGGAGTCCCATGGTGGTGTTTATATTCCACCGGGACTTTATCGCCACAATCAGCTCCGATTTTATTTTCAAATGACAACATCGATGCTAATGTAGACACTCCGGATGGAAATAACTCTTTCCATGCGACGGCGATGTATCAGCAGCAACATATCACTCATGGCACATGTGACCCTCTCCCCCTCTCTAGCATCCCTCAGCCAAAGTCCAGTACAACGTCAAGAACTCTAACTGATGTTCCGAAAACAGTCGTGCCGCTGGTAAAATATCAGATAATCCTAAACCAGATTCGAAAAAAAATTCATCCCCACCCCACCCAATTTTTAGATCGGCAGTAATGATGACGAGCTTATTGCTTCGCGGCTGAATGATACCATATGGCTTCTAGCGCGTTCTGTTCATCGCCAATCTTGCGAACAAGTACCAGCAACAGTAAGTTCGCAGTCTGTTACTGATACACAGGTAAGAACACAACAAATACCGGTCTGGTCGGCTTAAAATTCGATTGTTTGTGAAGCAACTCTTGATGGAAGCAATGCAGCGGATAAGGTACACACACTCCCTTTAATTAATGCTCCAGCTCATGAATGGCCGTCACTCACCACTGCACTGGAACAGTTACACAATCTCAATGGCACCATTTGCTCTGGCCCGGTTCTAGCTTGGTTGGACATGGATCTGTACAAACGAGCTCGCAAAATCCCATATCTAGATCCTCAATTCCGTGAGATGACGATTGAGAGTCCTGGCCAATTCCACACTGTGTTATGTGGATTACGGTGTATTGTGGCTACTTTAGAATCTAGTGGCCTGGACCAGGCATGGGTAGATGCTGACTTGTATAGCAGCGTTACTGTTGCCCAGATACTAAACGGGAAACACCACAACAGAGCCATAGACGCGCACCAGATAACACTGCAGGTGTTGTTTGACCTCTGGATCGGTGTCTTCTTTGAACACCACCCGACATTAAGGCAAGCAATATACGTTGCCCTACATGAGCTCACAGACGTGTTCAAAGATGGTGGTGATGCTAATAGCGTTCAGCAGAAGCTATTGACGCTGACACAATCACTGGATCTGACTAAGCACATGGATGACTTCGATCGTGCTTATGACAAGTACCCGATGTACAAATGGGCACGTATGTACATGAAGCAAGTCATGAACCTACTGCAGTTCCTACGTGGCACACGAGAACGCAACTTAATTGGGGTGATGGTTACAAGACTGTAAAACTGAAAGGCAAATCCGAAGAATTCACTCTGAAGGCAACAAACTCTCTATTTGTCCGTCTTCTTGTCGTTGCCAAGTCGTCTAGGGACGTAAATCTTGATGTCATTGGAAACCATGACTTATCAGCAGTGGTTCCCTCTATCCATGTCTTGATACCTTCAAGCTGGCCAATGCGCTGGCAGATTTGGTGACAGATCAAACTCGTATTGATGAGTCAGATGAAACGACAGATGCGAGCATCATAGTTGATGGGATGGCTCTGGTGAATGAAATGGTTTTACATAAACACGTAATCCATATACATGTATGTAACGACTTGGCAGACGCATTTGTTCGGGCTATTGATAGCAAATCGCGTGGATATTCGGAAGCGTATATCATATTTGATGACTACAGTGTACAAGGCTCTCTCAAGGACCAAACACGAATGTTGCGTACGGCTGGGAGATCTTCAGAGAGGGGTCACAAAGTAGAGGATGCAACGCCAATCAAATACTTCAAAGCGTTCCTTTCAAGTAATGAAACAAAAGATCAGCTAACGCTGTATCTTGCACAAAGGTCAATCGATGAATGCAAGGTTGCAGTGACAACCCATAAGCGAAAAGGAGCGATGTCAACAGGGAATACTATGGTAAAACTTGAGAGCACACAGGAGGAAGCTGATACGCTTGTTATGCTATACGCGATGGCAGTGAGTAACTTGGGATATACAGTACACATATACACACAAGACACGGATGTACTTGTACTGGCTTTGCGTAGAGTGCCTTTGCTAAGTCCTGAAACAGATTTTATTATGGGCACTGGGGACAAATAATGTCAAGGTCAAATTACTTGGTTAAAGTTTTTGGTTAAAGTTTTTGTCGCGCCCGCTTGCGGAAAGCGCGATATAGTCGGCACTTTGGCGTCCGTCCGTCCGTCCGTCCGGGCACACATTTGGGTACTTATGGGGTAGGGGGCGTGGTCTAAGACAATGGGTTAGGGTTAGAACACAATGGAACTTAATCCGTACCCCGTAAGCCTATTGTGTCTTACGGGGTATTTCCTTTGATCTTTTATATAGCAAGTACCCCCTAAGGTCCGAAATGGTCGTCCGTCCGTCCGTCCGTCCGTCCGTCCGTCCGTCCCGTCCCGTCCCGTCCCGTCCCGTCCCGTCCGTTTTTAGTGTCCATGCCTCGCCCCAAGGCGCGACATGCAGGCCGCGGCCATCTAGTTACTACGTGATGGGACAGTGAAGTCCTCAGTAATCTACCTTCTATGTCTAGTTGTTCAGACGTGGGGTGTATACGAAACACAGCACCATCCCTAGACACACATTGTGGCCAAATATTATTAAAATCATAAGTGGTTCATAAATGAAAGGTGTTACTAACGTACATGTATATGTACTTACATACACACATACATGGACTAACACTATATCCCCTCCTGCTTATCGGTGAGGGGATAATAATGAACACAAAACGGCGTAAAATGTGTCGAAACAGGCGCCCGATTCCTGACAAATTCCCATTCGGCTACATGCAGAAGATACTGCATAATATAAAAAATGCATGTTCGTCTGGTAATCGGCGCAAGAAATTTGCGGCGGTTACAACCGTCTGTTCCATGTTTTGCTGCCGACAAACTTTTGGCCATTAAACACAATAAATACAAAAAATAAAGTAAATTACTTTTTTATCAATAACAAAAAAAGTCACCCTCCCCAAAAGATTTGTTTTGATGAAATTCCGTTAAAATAAAATTGATTTTATTGCGAAAAAAACTATTTTCCTAGAGTGGGTATGCCAACGCTCGTGCAGTGCCAATGCGCGCGCATTATTGCAATTTGTGGCCAATTAATGTTGAAACCATCTTCATTGTTATGTTTTGTGACTGAAGTATTTAGGCATGCATCATTTCGCCATATTTGATCAAGTGTCGTGCGACTTAGAGAGATCATGTGACATTTTGTGCAGGCGATATTTCACTTGGAACTATGTACAACCTTTGCGAGTAAGTTCTCGAAAGTACATGTACAAATGGGGGGAAAATCCCAAAATCAGAACTGAATATTTACAATAACAAAACTATATATTCAGCCATGAAATCAGAATAATCCTGATCTGATGCCAGGTCCTCGCCACACCAGAATCACTTGGCCCCTCCCAAAATCAGTAGGATCAGTAATAATCTTACTACTTTTATAATGGGTAATAACCCAATTCAACTCCCAGGTAACTAAAGAGCCAAAGATAAACACGTACATGAGGGCCAAACCAGGCAAATCGTGATTCCTATAAGGAGGAACCCATACCGTTAATTTACGCCGTCTCATTCGCCCGACCACCACCCAGGTCAGACTTGATTTACTTCCCTAACTTAGAGACCGCACACGGATGAAGGAGTCATGTGATTACAGTAAAACTTGAAATGCCAGTAAATGAAGGTGGAGCAACACAAATCAATATTATGTTATCTCCTCATTCTGATGTATGCGTAAATATGATCAAAATACGTGAGCATTGGCCTACCCACTCTATGGGAATTTAACATGGGGGCTAAAAATATTTATTTTGTTATAAATTTTTTTTATTGCGGACCGATTTTCAAAATGTAACTTTTGTTTTCTTAGTTACATCATTTCCAATCTATCTAGCCAGGTTTCGGAGTTAATTTCCAAAATTTTCGTTTTTTGACTCCTTCCCCACCTGTCCACCCCTTTTTCTCCCCATGTTAAATTCCCATAGGAAAATGTTTTTTTCGCTATTAAATCAATATTTAATGGAATTTCATCCAACAAAAAAATTTGGGGAGGATGACTTTTTAGTTATTATTGAAAAAGTATTTACATTTAAATATTGTTTAGATGTAATGTGTTTAGTAGCCAAAAGTTTGTCGGCAGGAAAATGTGGAACAGACAGTAGATGAAATATAAAAGATAGCTCTGAATAAAATTGAGTGGCATCTCGTCGTTTTGCACTTACTCCTTAGTCATATGAAGTTTAGTGAAACGGACCGTAGGACTGAACATGGCAGTCCTGTTTACAACCAGCCAGTGGCAATCTGTCAATAGAACTTGCCCAACAGACGGAAATTGTCATTGCACATTCCTCCAGTAGACTTGTCACATTCCTCCAGTAGACTTGTCACATTCCTCAAGTAAATGTGTCACATTCGTCAAGTAGGCTTATCACATTCCACAAGTAAATGTGTCACATTCCTCAAGCAAATGTGTCACATTCCTCAAGTATACTTTTCACATTCCTCAAGCAGGCTTGTCACATTCCTCAATTCTTCAAGTAGACGTGCCACAGTCCTCAAGTATTGTCAGATTCCTCAAGTACTTTGTCACATTCCTCAAGTAGACATGTCACATTCCTAAACTGTCGTCCGTCGCCCTCAACCCCCGGGTTTCTTCTTCTTGAAGTAGGCGGGGGCGGTTTCATACAGCCAGTCAGGGTATACGACACACAGGTCCCTGAAACACATAGCGTTAACACGACATATGTCTCAGGTCAAGCTCCAACCCATGACCTATCTATACTTAGGTAGATAAGTGTACTTAGCAATTTTGATGAAATCAGTTACCGGTATTATATGGGAGAGAAATTACCATAATAAACCTAAATATTCAGACAAACTATTTGATTTCCAAACAAATAGTATACAAATATATTGTTATTGGGATAAACCAATACAAGAATACTAACCCTGACCCTTCATATCACAAGTCATCGTCTGCAATCACTGTATATCCAGATCAGCCTGCATAACTAGTGATAATACTTCAACGTGGTTCACTGATTGAGCAAACGAGGCCTGTTGCTTCTGCGACCAGTGAAGTCCTGACCCACCATCTATCTATTGTCTTGAAAAGTTCAACATATGGTAGAATCTGCCCATAAGTGTGTCATGAGACGGTGTGCCTGTTGACTTTGCGACCAGTGCAATCCTGGCCGGCCACAGCATATAGCGCCATGATCATGATATACACAGGACTGTGCTGGTCGGCAGGTTGGCGGTCACAGCGTCTCATGTCAGGTATGTAGGTTGTACATACCATTATCAAACACAACTGACAGTACTTACAAACTTTCTATTTTTCGTCTCGTGTCCTTTATGAAACGGGTAGTAGATTTGCCCAATGTGTGTCGCGAGATAATGTGCACGTTGGTTTTGCGATCAGTGCAACTCTGACCGGCTACCGATCAGGATCTACCCAGTTTCTGTAGTTGGTGAAATATTCTGAAATAACACATTATCTAACCAAGCCAGACATGTGCTGATCGTGAAGTTGGCGGTCACAGCGCTACATTTAGCTTGCCATGCCAGGTATTGGAATTCTGTACAAACATGATATGTTTCGCTATGTGTTTCATTTTCAACGTGTAGTAGGAACTGTCCATACGTGTGTCATGGGATAAGGTGCTCGTTGGTTTGGCGACCAGTGTATCCCTGACAGGTCAGTTAGCATCAATTGTTCTGATCAGGATCTCCACAAATCGCTGTAGTCGGTGAAATAGCCTGAATAAACAGTATCTAAACCAAGCTAGAGACTCACTTAGACAATAATCAGTTAATACCAGTGCGTAACTCTATGTTAATTGTTTCAGATTGAGCCCCGTCATTGTGATCTGAATAAAGAATCATCAAACGGACGTGTTCCTATCTATGACGGGACTCATTAACTATTGAATACTCTGAGACTGTTGGCCAATTCCACGCCGATTCCACGTCTTTCACGATGCCGGTTGTCAACTGCCCCATCGATGACTGTGAATACGCGACACCCGACGTTGAGGCAATTCTGGCTGCAGCACTCCTTACAACCCATGCCTACATCCATAATGCAGGCGCCACTAACACTGCTACCGCAAAAGTCGAAAATGTAAAACGACCTACAATATCTTCCGCCGGCACTAGCGAAGACTGGTCTTACTTCTCGATGGAACGACTACGTCGCAGCGACCAAGGTGTCAGACCGCTCGACCACGCGCTCCACTATGCCTAGGCTATTATTGTACTATATATGAAACAGAAATATATAAATTGTATCACTGGTTCAAATAAGAGAAGTGTGACAATGACACCATTTAATTATAATAGAGAAGTTGTAACACCGTGGTAGTTGCGGGAAGTAGTTCTGCAATACTACAATATACTACGGTACCGTTTATAGCATACTAACATCATGGTAAAGTTTTCAATTGGTAAATTTAGTTTCATATACTAACGTCGCCCGTCATAGGTAGTGCCTATTTCATATTAGTAATACCACGTGTCGTAAAAAAAACCTCCTGCTTGGTTTATCGGTTTACTGTAAAACAAATTTTACACTTTCAATCATATGTTTTTCAACCTAGTTTCACTGAATGGTAAGTTTTCATATACGCGTAACATAAAGTGGGCGACAAAGAGTCGCCCGTATTGTTTGTTAAATATACGTGTACTTGTAGATAGATAGATGATCTCTGGGAAAATTGGCTAGGCCAACTGAGCTTCTTCTATAAATGAAGACGTTACTTACTTACTTACTTACTTACTTACTTACTTACTTACTTACTTACTTACTTACTTACTTACTTACCATACCTGTAGATAGAGATTCCGAGTTTTACCGACTTTTACCGAATTTTCCAGATTTTTACCTGAAATATCCGGGTGCCGTTAAAAATCAGCGCGGGAATGTCACAACAACAACAACTGTTATTTGGTATCCCAGATACTGAAATCAGGTGTTGTCATTGGCTAGGGACTGATTAACGGTAACCATGGTAACACAGTGCAACACTTAAGGTAGCAGCATTATAATGCAGCGCTATCTACATAGATGAATATTCATCTCCATATTCACGTAAGATGGGTTTCTCTTATTTCGTTATTCATAATTATTTTAGTTTTAAATATCTCCTAATTATAGACGACCTTGTGCCTCTGCACATTTAAGTGGATAAACTACAAATATCTTATATTGAGTTTTAATGTAAATGAAACGGGGATAGTTGGTTGCATATACGTGATGGAAAATGCTACATACGATACTGGGATCTTAAATATATATATCTTAACATCGTAGACTCATATTATCATGAAGCCTGGATAGCGGTGAATGGTTACTAGTGACAATTGCTTGCACTGTGACATACGTCGTTATTTTAATCTTAATGGGGTTAATGGGTCGGATATGTGCGGTGGAATATGTGATATTCAAGGATCTAGAATACCTTGTAGTGCTTTTTATCAATATTTTAACACTACGATATTATACACTTTACAGTAAAGCCTGGAACACTGTGAATATGTACAAGTGACTAACGACTGCAATGTAACATACATTGTATTTTACTCTTAAACTAAATATCTTAATTGCTTTTAACTGTTCATATCCTTTAGACTATAGGCACACAGAGGCTAGGTATCTAAATTGTAGTGGTTAATTGATAAATAAACAAGATAAAAATGCTGTAGTAACAAATGTGGGACCAGTGACTGCAACATCGAACTTTCCAATATATATGGAGCGACCAAAGGATACATCCGCTGAAAGAATAAATCGTCTCCACGGAAACCAGCTCACCCACCACTATAAGCTACATGATGATACCTACAAGCTACATGATGATACCTACTATGCCTACAGTTCTAAGATATGAGAAATTAAATATTTTAAATGTAAAAAGTTGTGATAAAACTCATAGCCAGTGCAAATGTGTGTATATATGTACAGTTGTTTAGAATTACGTGCACAATATCTTACAAACTTTAAATATATTCTTAATACGTTTTTAATACTTTTAAGACCACAACTACATGACATTGTACAACGTATTTTAATACGGTGCCGCGAAAAATCAGCGCGGGAAGCTCAACGACAACAACAACAACAACAACATGGCTGCGCCCATGGATCCTCCATGAACGTGTGAGATAGAAGTATTTCCATGCTGTCACAGCTGTCAGACGGAGATAGTTTTTGCCTCGGTTCTCCACATACAACGTATAATCTGTAACTGCACATATTCCGCTTTATAGGCAACAGGTTGTCCTATTCGCTACACCACGCTGCATAGTAAAAATGTGCGTAATAGCATTTACAATTCGCGCACTAAAATATAGAAAAAACCTGCAGGGCATTGACATTCATACTTTGCTATATTGTTATTGATAGACTATATTCCAATATGACACGAAAATATTATCACAAACTCACCTAATAAAGTGTTGATTAGCAAAATTCTAAGGTCACTCTCACACAAAGCAGAAAGTAAACGGAGCGTCTTCAATATGGCGGGAGATGGATCACACATGACTAGCACGTGACATCTATTTATAATTATCGGGGTCACAGTTTTGAGGCCCGAGACGTCACGCGTGTAACTCGATCCGACTTTTTGTATAGATATCGCATCGTCAAATGACAGGTGTGCGTCAAATGAGAAACGCCATGGGATTTTGTACTTTCGGACATCTGCGTAATTTCAATAAATACATGTAGAAAAATTAGATCTAGATCTACAATAGTTTTCTTTAGTGAAGTAAAATGACAATTTTGTCAACTTCTGTCGTCATTTACGGAAAATAATTATATTGCATTTTCTGTAAATATATTTCCTGAAATTACGCAGATGTCCGAAGGTACACAATCACATGTGACATGTCGTGGGTGATATGTGACGGTGACTAGAGAAATGGGACTTACGGGGGTGGGATCCGGGGGGTCCAGGGGCCTAGGTGTCAGGAAATCGCATCTGCGGCAATCTGGCATTTAAAAATGTCCTGGGGAGCACCCCCAGACTTTACGATGCGCAATTATTTCCTGCAATTATTTCTGTATTTGTGAAATTTGCCTGCGTCGGCGATGACTATCTGTGCGGAATTCTGTTGTGATTCACGGTTAAACAGACAGCTGAGCCAGAATCAGAAAAAAATGGAATTTGAGCTGAAATAATCAGTGACACGCGTGTGTAGCTACTATCAAACAGATGCCGCCGGAGGTCATTAATAGTTCGGCATAACAAACAACTTATCAGATGGTTTGACTGGAGGCAAATAGGGAAGTGGACTTTGGGACAGGTGTATTCTGAATTCAACGAAGTAACACCTATTCTATGCTGATTGGTTGAATCTATTTTGTTTATCTGTCCTTGTGGTAAGCAAAATAAGGGGAAGTTTTTCATGCAGTGACGGCATCAAAAACTGGCTGTCCGGAATATGAAATCCGTAAAAGAACGGCATATTCTGGTCGGATTACTGTGAAATTTGTTTTATTTGATATATAAATGATGAATACATAAGCGTATCGCGAAAACAGAATCTTCTTATATCTCCATTAAACCCCTGTCTTGCTCAACTTTTAGACTACAGAATTTAAATTTGTACAAGTATGTATTTAAGATTTAAAATGCATTGAAAATATAAAGTGTTTCAATTTCGTTACGACATACCGAGGCCTCGATCAGTAATTTATAGTATTTTAACGATTCGGACGCTAGCAAGCTCGGACCAAAACCGTTTCGGGACAACCTTGCTATTTTTCACTATGCGTAATCAACATATACGCGAAAATTCTTTATCACATATGATATATGAACCTTTCGCATGCTCACTGTTAATATATCATTAAGTTTAAACTTGGGAACAAACAATCAAACATAAATAACGAATCTGTTACGGTCCGAAACGCCCTCGAAGTTATATATAGATCAGCAGGAAGGAAACTATACTGACACCGGGCAATGTAAGAAGAACTGGCGATCCAGAGTAAACATCTCAATTTATCCATGAAATTGCTGTGTAGAACCATTTTTATGAATTATTACTTGTGTCACATGTATATATGGTTTATAAAGTATAACATACTTCACTATGTATATGTAAATTGAGCATCATACGTATAAAAAACACCATTATTTCGACTTGCCTTAAAACGCACATTTACAAATACAACTACGTCATAACTCTTATGTAGTGCAATGTAATGAAATGTAATTAGAGTTATGTACTCGGAACAATATAATCTGGTGTGTTTTGTTGACATATACTTTTTAAAATGACTATATGTTACATTATATAAATGGAAATACTTGTCACAGATACGTTAAACTGGTTCACAAGATGTTTGAAGTGAACACACTATTGACCGGTTCACGTTTAGTACCAGTGGCCGACACCCACATATTCTGCTTATCCTATTGAACATGTAAAATATGATGTATAAGTTTGATTGCTGAATGTAATATTTCGTTCAGCAAACAATTATTTCCAATGAGTTATTCCGTTCTTATGTTCAATTAGCTACCAAAAACCATCGGTAAACACTAGGCTTAGTCCTAAGACAGAATTTGACGTACAATGGAATTAAATTCCTCAGGTGGGGATTTCACATGTACCAATATGTACTGTAGAATAGCGAATCAGATCTTACTCACACTTTATCTGTTGATTATGCTACATTTTCTATACTTATTTCACATAAGCGAATGTCAGTATTATGAAATGAACACATTTCAATACCTCTGAACTACAGATAAACTCAAGCAGATAAACTCTACTCCCACGCGCCAATGCAGAATCCTCGATTTATTGTTTACTTCTCACCCGAACACCATTCAAAAACATTACACATGTCCTCCGATTGGTACGTGTGATCATGATATGTTATTTGTAAGCACTTCTTTGTCATCTGCCCCACGTAAACATGTAAGACGGACTGTGTTTAACTATAAAAAAGCTAACTGGGACCATATCAAATCGGACTTGTACTCCTTTCGTGATAAGTTACTATCTCCCAATCGCTCTCCTAGTGTTTCCCCCAGGATGAAAAAGGGGCAGGGTGCTAGCCGAAAAAAGGGCACTTCAGGCGCGGCGGAAGACGATAATTATTGGGTGGGGGCGAAGTTTCGAGGGCCCGAAGGGCCGGAGTTTGCTAGGGGGGTCCGGGAGCATGCCCCCCCCCCCCCACCCCCCCCCCCCCCCCCCGGAAAATTATTTTGAAATCAAAGTGGTCTGAAACGCCATTTCCTGCATGCTCAGCAAAGTCTGAGCACATACTATGACTCTCATTTTGTCCTATATTTTAATGAAATAACCAACAGTTATATAATTATTGGGTGGGTGGCACGCTAGATGGGTCCGGGGGCATGCTCCCCCGGAAATTTTGAATTGCATTTATTTCTGAATTGTTCCTATTGCAACTAGCACTCACCTTTATCAAATGTCAGAGCATATACTGACATAGATCTAGTGGTAATAATCATAATAATAAATAAATATATCAAATTTATTGTTGTTGTTTCATGTCCGCTTTTCAGGCGCTTACTTTTCGCCCCAATCTCTCTACAGCCACACGAACAGAGAACAATTTGTAAGGATTTCTTTCATGACTATTTGGTTGGTGCTGAAAAGTGCCGTTTGGTTGGCGCTAGAAAGTGCCATTTTGTTGGTGCTGAAAGTGCCTTTTCAACATATTCGTCTGGCCTTCTTTGATAACCAAAGTCGGGTTGCCCGCTGTATGACGTGATACAAATGTGTGAAAATTATTTGTCGGTGGACATGCCAGGCACGTGCCATCGTAATCAAAGCCTCCAACAAGTTCAGGTTCACTAATCGACGCTGGACAAAACAAATCTTGATCAATTAAATGTCCAAGTCTCAGATATAAATTACCCCAATTTAGAGAATTAAAAAAAAAAACACGAAAAACAGCGGCTGTCGGGTCGATCACGATGATCGGTCATTCGGCCGATACAAAATTTAGCATCAAGTGCGCCTAGTAACACACACTTGGTTACCGCTTTTCATTCGCTAATTGCGCAGAGAAAACTGGGACTAAACGTCCATTGCCCAATTTGCCCACCAGTCCAGTCAACAGCATTTCAGCATTATTCACATATCTACAGTGAATAATGGATACATTTCCGTTGTCGTCTCAATAGTTAACTGGTGAACCTCGCAAATCCAGATCGAACTAAGAGGATGCATAATCTCATTTGATCTGATCTTAATCTACACTGGTCGTGAAATCCACTCACAAAAGCAGTTGGTTTGACAAGCGCATGTTTTCTCTTGAGCCTGACCGTGTTTTATGACAGGACAAAATTAACATGCCGCTCTAAACCAGTATTGATTCAGTTTCATATAAATCATACATGCTATACTGGGCCCAGGTGCCATCTCGTTTTATCTCTCCGCGGGGCGCGAGCCATGTGAGGTGGGAATTGACTTTCATATTCTGGGATTTGTTAGCGATTACGTGTAAGTTTATACAGACAAAACTAGGTCACAGGTTTTGTAATTTGGGCGTAGCGGGGCGGGTAGATTTGGATTTTAGGGCAGCAGGGCAGAGTTTTGCCGGCTATAAACTGGGCAGGGCGCAGCGCCCTCCTAAACCTTGCTAGGGGAAACACTACCAGTCTCCAGATGTTGAATCAACCTGGGTGGACTTTAAGTCCACCATTATCTCTGCTATGAATAAGCACATTCCGACGAAATGTCTTCGTTCGAAAGCTGATCTTCCTTGTATGACGAATGAAATCAGAAAACTCATAAATAAACGTAATAAACTGTATACTGAACTATGTAGAATAGTATGTACTGACTCTACAACTTTAAATGATACTTACCATAATATAAAGAAAGAAATCAAATACAAACTACGGAAATAATACCACATGTACTTGAATGATATGTTGGATCCTGATAAGGACCAGAATTCCAAGAACTTTTGGAAATATATTAAGAGCAGGAAACAAGACTCCGCAGGAATAAGCACACTGAAATCCAACGGGAAGAACGAGAAGAAAGCAACTGGTCCAGATAAGATACCAATCATTATATTCAAGAGGAACTGTGATGTCGTTGCATCCATACTACAACATATATTTCAACTTTCATTGAACACTGGTGTCGTTCCAATGGACTGGAGAACAGCCAACGTTGTGCCTATTTTCAAAAAAGGTGACCGTTCAAAACCGGCTAATTATCGTCCCATTTCCTTGACTGCCGTCGCATCTAAAATGCTTGAACATATCGTTGTCTCGCAAGTAATGTCACACTTGGACTCTCAGAATATACTGCATGATAACCAACATGGATTTCGCCAAAAACGTTCATGTGAATCGCAACTACTTCTCACTACGGACGATATCTCTAAACACATTGATACTGGTAACCAGGTCGACATGGCTATTTTAGACTTCTCTAAGGCTTTTGATAAAGTCTCGCATCAACGTCTATCTTCCAAACTCGATTTTTACGGAATACGTAATAACACTAGACAGTGGATTGAGTCGTTCTTACCAGGTCGGAGCCAGAAAGTCGTGGTTCAGGATGCGACTTCCGCTTCTTCACAACGGTTACTGCAGGATGACCTGAATCGCTTAGTAGAGTGGAGTAACTCGTTTAGATGGAATTTAATGTTAAAAAATGTGCCATTATGAACTTTTCAAACTCTTCAAATAAAAAAACAGTTTAACTATACTATGAACGGAGAATCTCTTGATGTCGTAAAACATCATCCATACCTTGGCGTTGAATTAAGCGATAATTTGAAATATAACACGCACATCGATAAAATTACAAGCAAAGCTTCACAGACGTTGGGATTCATTAAGAGAAACTTGAAAGCTTGCCAACTAGCGGTGAAAGAAAGAGCTTATCAAACACTCGTACGCCCTAAACTGGAATATTCATCACCAATTTGTAACCCCCAGCAACAAACACAGATAAAGCAAATCGAACAAGTTCAACGAAACGCTGCAAGATTTGTCGCCAGTAAACCGTTCAATCCTCATAAACCGGATAGTGTCTCATCTATTATTACATCTCTCCAATGGCCATCCTTACAACAACGTCGCCAACGTTATGACGTTGTCCTACTCTACCGCGTGGTTCATGGACTTGTTGCAGTACCTGCTACCTACCTACCTACACCAGCATTGGTTAGGTCTACACGCAACAGTAACAATCACAAGTTTCTGCAACCTCACTGCCGTGTGAACGTCTACCTACATTCCTTTTTCCCACGAACTGTACCATTCTGGAATGCTTTGCTCTCTACTGTCGTATCAGCGCCGAGCCTGGACGCATTCAAGTTATCCATCCAGTCGCTCCCCGAGTTCCACGCCTAGAAATTCTGATCATGTACAGTGTACATATATGTTGGCACCAGCCTTTTAACCACGTTGAAGCACTTCACACTCCGCCGTGCACAGTTTTAATCCCTCTCCAGTAGATGTCCGACAAGGCGTTGGAGAGTATTTCATTGAAGTTGAAGATCGCATTGGAAAGGCAATATTTATTTTTCTAGTCGTACTAAAATGATAAAATGTATTTCAGAACTACAAGTTTTTTGTTTACAATACTGACATTTCTTTCAATTGAAAATTACAGAAAACATGTCACAATTAACAGCTAAATTTTGAATGAGATGTGATTCCATACTCGGCAAGGGAAACCTATGGAGAGCACCGTAACTCTGGGTACGAACGATACAAGAGTACTTTGCAGAGTTACTTCCTGCAACTACATGTAAATGTATACAAGTGTGGATATACTGTCATCTTTATTTTTGACTTTCTTGTTACTTGGGAGTTGAATTTGGTTATACCCATTATAAAAGTAGTATGATTAGTAATAATTCTAATTAATTGTATTTTTTTAACTAGGTCGCAAATTTGTGTTAACAATTTGTTAATTCAAATCAGATCATTGTTGGCAAATAATTATGTTACACAGCTAGCATGCTATGTAATGATGAATCCATTAATTGGAACACATGATATGGACACTTGAAATTATTGACCACTTGTCACTTACTTCAGTAGTATATGTGCATAGGTTATTTACTGTTTTTTTCAATTTGTATGGAAATAAACAAGTATTTGCACATTAAATAAAATATGTACCATATATTTATGTGTATGGCTTAAATTTTCGAACAATTCTCATGATTGGTGCCAAAAGAATACTCGCAGCCCATGTGTCCTGGTCTCAGTCAACAGACTTTTTTTGCGTACAGACAGAAATGCCTGCAATGAGGGCATCTACTGTCGGATCATCATGCGCTGACAGCAGGTCCTTCTCCGAGAGAGGAACATCCTTTCGGGGGAGGGGGATATAGCAGATTTTGCATATATATACACATCTGTAAATGAGCTGCACCAAGGCAGGGTTAGTTTCCTTTTAGGCGTCAGTGTTTAGTAATGTAAAACCGGGACAAATTTTATGAAAATGTTAAATACCACGCTTATATCAACACTAGAAACCTTAAAACTAGAGCAAGTGAGCAGGGGCTCACAAATATCCCTGGTTGCTACTTGGTCTGACTAGACACATATATTGGCCTTGATCTTGGGCATGAAAACAGCTATAGAACGAAAACATTGATGATAAAATCCAAAAATGATCTACCCCTCAACATAATGAACATATGCAGGGGGCATAGTGAGTGATGGCTTAAATTTAATATGAATTTTATGATATTTACTGATTTCATAAAAAACTCGGCTTAGCCTCGTTTCTTATGATATTAGTAACTAAACTCTTAAAAATAGATACCATTAACAAACATCAACTAGAAAAAGTCGATGGCGCGCCATCGCAATATACCCACTTTCCCCAAATGTCCGAAAGGGGGAGGTAATCCATGATGGAGGGTCGGATCAAAAATGGGAATTCACTTTGCGCATCTGCACATGATAACGAAGGTACATACTAAATATCAGGCGCATAGGTATGAAGGTGAAAAAGTTTTTCGAGTTACAAGGAAAAAATGGGAAATTCTGAGTCCGAAATGGGGAGATAATCCATGATGGAGGGTCGGATGAAAAATCCGAATTCACTTTGCGCATGTGCACATGATAACGAAGCTACATAGCAAATATGAGGCACGTAGGTATGAAGGTGAAAACGTTTTTTCGAGTTACAAGGAAAAAAATGGGAAATTCTGAGTCCGAAAGGGGGAGATAATCCATGATGGAGGGTCGGATCAAAAATCCGAATTCACTTTGCGCATCTGCACATGATAACGAAGCTACATAGCAAATAGTGGCGCGTAGGTATGAAGGTGAAAAAGTTTTTCGAGTTACAAGGAAAAAATGGGAAATTCTGAGTGCGAAAGGGGGAGATAATCCATAATGGAGGGTCGGATCTAAAATCCGAATTCACATTTGCGCATCTGCACATGAAAAACGAAGCACATAGCAAAATATGAGGCGCGTTAGGTATGAAGGTGAAAAAGTTTTTTCGAGTTACAAGGAAAAAAATGGGAAATTCTGAGTCCGAAAGGGGGAGATAATCCATAATGGAGGGGTCTCGGATCAAAATCCGAATTTCACTTTGCGCATCTGCACATGATAACGAAGCTACATAGCAAATATGAGGCGCGTAGTATGAAGGTAAAAATGTTTTTCGAGTTACAAGGAAAAAATGGGAAATTCTTAGTCCCGAAAGGGGGAGATAAATCCATGATGGAGGGTCGGATCAAAAATCCGAATTCACTTTGCGCATCTGCACATGAATAACTAAGCTACATACCAAATATCAGGCGCGTAGGTATGAAGGTGAAAAAGTTTTTCGAGTTACAAGGAAAAAATGGGAAATTCTTAGTCCGAAAGGGAGAGATAATCCATGATGGAGGGTCGGATCAAAAATCCGAATTCACTTTGCGCATCTGCACATGATAACGAAGCTACATACCAAATATCAGGCGCGTAGGTATGAAGGTGAAAACGTTTTTCGAGTTACAAGAAACGTGACGGACGGACGTACGGACGGACGGACACCCGTGACGAAAACAATATACCCATTTTTTTTTACAAAAAAGTGGGTATAATTATGTTAGATCCTGTATAAAAATACCTCCAAAAATAATTTTCAAGTTGATATACAAATATTATTGTTATGTCCTTGCGACTGTGGCAGCAGAAATGTTCGTAGGTCGATACCCCACCCACATAATGAAGACTACGCGTATATATATTGAATTATACCGATGAAAGCCAAAAGACGCCGAATGTCTGTATGCGTAAACCCGTCCTCGTTCAGTTAGCTGAAAAACTTACGTGTACATTGTGATCTGTGCAATTATACTTATGAAAGCTAAATGAATGTCGATTTCAAAAGATGAATGTAAGTTTGATTTAAAAAATGCAATATTATAGATTAGGGAGCAAAATGAAAATAGCACATTTTGGCTGGCTGTCAATGGGACAGCGGTTTGTTTACATGTAACGCTCGTGCGGCACAAAATCTACAACAACAACAATGACCTTATATGGCAAACTTTAACTTGTTGCATTGTGAGTAGTCACGTGACCCGATGTGTTTGGGGTTTAATCGATACATTTGGCTCTCAAATACATCATTTTTATGTCAGAATATTTGACATTTAGAACTACGAAAATATTAAATGGTGATAAGAATATTTTTAATGACCCAATCAAAAAAAGTTAAAGGAGATATAACAAGCTTCTGTTTTCACGATACGCTTATGTACCGGTATTCATCATTTATATATCAAATAAAACAAATCTTACAGTAATCCGACCAGTATGTGCCGTTCTTTTACAGATTTCATATTCCGGACAACCAATTTTTCCAGCCGTCACTGCATGACTAGCTTCCCCTTATTTTGCTTACCACAGTTATTTCCCTTTGCGGTCACGTGGGTATATGACGTATCAGTAGAACTTCCGAAATGTATGCATAATACGATTATTGCACGTAATAGTTCAACAGACTACTTAGAACTTCAGTTTATTAGACCGCTGATATAAATATATGGGACTGTACTGTAAAAATATAAGAATGACCTAGTCACAAACTACATACTGAAATGTGAGGGCGTTTGCGACCAGTGTAGATCCAGTTCAGCCTGTACATTTGCACAGTCTGAACAGGATCTGCACTTTTCGGCATTCCTTCAATAAAAGACACTAACATGCAATCTAGATCGTATTTAGACTACAGGAGTGTTATATTTGATTATGACCTACACTAGTCATTAATCACACAAACCCCATTTCTCCAGTCACAGCCACATATAGGACCAAGTTACCACGTACCGGTAACCCCCATTTGACAAAACAACAATTTTCTTCTGGAAAACATCTAGTTTTTAACATCAAGTCCAAACATTTTCTATTTATTTGAAACAAGTCGGTAGGAAAATAGATTAGAAATAGTAAAGAATTTACTGTACATGTGAAAATTGAATATATACTTTTAATTCTTTTTATCTGTCAACGAACAAAATATGTGATTTAGTTATATTTTAGTATTCGAAAACAGTATTTACGGAAAAATAAGCGAGTGGACATTCAAGTTACACAATTTTAATCCTGCAATATAACATTCATCCATGTATAAAAACAAACACATCAAGATTGGATTTTCGGAACTGTAGAAAGCACCCTGATGTGCACAGTGTATCTATTCTACCATGTCTGTCAAATTGGACTCAACCAATCAGCTTGGCATAGGTGTGGCCTCGCGGATTCAATATACACTTGCCGCATTATTGTTGACATCTATTTGAACGTAGCTTCACACGTCTGTCACTGACTAGGACAGATAAACAAAATGGATTCAACCAATCAGCAGCATAGAATAGGTGTGGCTTCATTGAATTCAGAATACACCTGTCCCAAGATCCACTTCCCTATTTGCCTGCGGTCAAATCATCGGATAAGTTGTTTGTTTTTAATGACCTCCGGCGGCATCCGTTTGAACATAGCTACACACGCGTCTCACTGATTATTTCAACTCAAAATTGTCAAAGCACAAGTACCGGTATGCTGAAGTAACATTCTGCAAAACATTGCAGGCTCAATTTACGAAATGTCGGAGATTAGCATTTAGTTTCACATTTTTTCTGATTCTGGCTCTGCTGTCTGTTTGACCGTGAATTATAAAAAAATCGGTAAATTGTTTTTGTCACTGGTGTCCGTCCGTCTGTCCGTCCATCACGTTTCTTGTAAGAAGTAAAACGTTTTAACCGTAATAGGTAGGAACTTCATAGTCGTGACTTACTCTTGTAAAGTGGCATTTTCCTGTGGAATTTTTACATAAAATAACTTGTGTTATTTCAATATGCATGTAAATAGTAATTCTGAAATATTTTAAGCTTTTATTGTTTATAGCGCCCTCCTAAACCTTGCTAGGGGAAACACTAGCCCCACAAACTAAGTTTGTTGGGGGTATATAGGAGTCAGCTTGTCGGTCTGTTGGAAATTCCCTTCCGCTCTTCTACACCGATGCATGGATTATCAAATGGCTTGGCACAAATGGTGTCATGATGAGAAGGTGTGTAGCGATCAATAACCACGCACCTACGTCCAAGGTCACAGTTGAAGGTCAAAGGTCAAACCTATAGAAATTCCCTTCCGCTCTATATCTTCTACACCGATGCATGGATTATCAAATGGCTTGGCACAAATGTTTCTCATGATGAGAAGGTGTGTCGCGATCAATAACCATGCACCTACGTCCAAGGTCAAGGTCACAGTTGAAGGTCAAAGGTCAAAAATATTTAAATTCCCAAATAGCTTGGCACAAATGTTTCTCATGATGAGAAGGTGTGTCGCGATCAATAACCACGCACCTACGTCCAAGGTCAAGGTCACTATTGAAGGTCAAAGGTCAAACCTATTGAAATTCCCTTCCGCTCTATATCTTCTACACCGATGCATGGATTATCTGTTTCTCATGATGAGAAGGTGTGTCGCGATCAATAACCACGCACCTACGTCCAAGGTCAAGGTCACAGTTGAAGGTCAAAGGTCAAACCTATTGAAATTCCCTTCCACTCTATATCTTCTACACCGATGCATGGATTATCAAATTGCTAACCACGCACCTACGTCCAAGGTCACAGTTGAAGGTCAAAGGTCAAACCTATTGAAATTCCCTTCCGCTCTATATCTTCTACACCGATGCATGGATTATCAAATGTCTTGGCACAAATGTTTCTCAGGATGAGAAGGTGTGTCGCGATCAATAACCACGCACCTACGTCCAAGGTCAAGGTCACAGTTGAAGGTCAAAGGTCAAAAATATTGAAATTCCCAAATGGCTTGGCACAAATGTTTCTCATGATGAGAAGGTGTGTCGCGATCAATAACGACGCACCTACGCCCAAGGTCAAGGTCATTGTTGAAGGTCAAAGGTCAAACCTATTGAAATTCCCTTCCGCTCTATATCTTCTACACCGATGCATTGATTATCAAATTGCTAACCACGCACCTACGTCCAAGGTCACAGTTGAAGGTCAAAGGTCAAACCTATTGAAATTCCCTTCCTCTCTATATCTTCTACACCGATGCATGGATTAGCAAATGGCTTGGCACAAATGTTTCTCATGATGAGAAGGTGTGTCGCAATCAATAACCACGCACCTACGTCCAAGGTCAAGGTCACAGTTGAAGGTCAAAGGTCAAACCTATTGAAATTCCTTTCCGCTCTATATCTTCTACACCGATGCATGGATTATCAAATGCCTTGGCACAAATGTTTCTCAGGATGAGAAGGTGTGTCGCGATCAATAACCACGCACCTACGTCCAAGGTCAAGGTCACAGTTGAAGGTCAAAGGTCAAAAATATTGAAATTCCCAAATGGCTTGGCACAAAAGTTTCTCATGATGAGAAGGTGTGTCGCGATCAATAACCACGCACCTACGTCCATGGTCAAGGTCACTGTTGAAGGTCAAAGGTCAAACCTATTGAAATTCCCTTCCGCTCTATATCTTCTACACCGATGCATGGATTATCAAATGGCTTGGCACAAATGTTTCTCATGATGAGAAGGTGTGTCGCGATCAATAACCACGCACCTACGTCCAAGGTCACAGTTGAAGGTCAAAGGTCAAACCTATTGAAATTCCCTTCCGCTCTATATCTTCTACACCGATGCATGGATTATCAAATTGCTAACCACGCACCTACGTCCAAGGTCACAGTTGAAGGTCAAAGGTCAAACCTATTGAAATTCCCTTCCGCTCTATATCTTCTACACCGATGCATGGATTATCAAATGGCTTGGCACAAATGTTTCTCATGATGAGAAGGTGTGTCGCAATCAATAACCACGCACCTACGTCCAAGGTCAAAGTTGAAGGTCAAAGGTCAGACCTATTGAAATTCCCTTCCGCTCTATATCTTCTACACTGATGCATGGATTATCAAATGCCTTGGCACAAATGTTTCTCAGGATGAGAAGGTGTGTTGCGATCAATAACCACGCACCTACGTCCAAGGTCAAGGTCATAGTTGAAGCTCAAAGGTCAAACCTATTGAAATTCCCTTCCGCTCTATATCACCTATACCGATGCATGGATTATCACACTATGCCCAGGGTCGAGGTCACAGACTTGATGCGTTTGAAACCTTAACACTCGGCTAAATGGCTTATAATAAAAAATGCCTCGTTTTCTTTGGCTGCCAGTGGAGGTATTCGTGTGCCGACAGGCCACATTTCTAGTTCCCCTTGGTTACGGTTTTTAGCTCGACTATTCAAAGAATAAGTAGAGCTTATGTTGTCACCCCGGCGTCAGCGTCACCGTCACGCCTTGGTTAAGGTTTTTAGTCAACCTTGTATATGGAATACTACTGGCCCTACACCCACCATACTTGGACAACTTCATCTCCTAGTATTGTACATCAATAACCCCTGATCTATATTTGACCTTGACCTACATTTCCTCTTCAATTACTTAGTTAATTCCCCTTGGTTAAGGTTTTTAGTCAAGCTTGTATATGGAATACTCCTGGCCCTACACCCACCATACTTGGACAACTTCATCTCCTAGGGATGTACATCAGTAACCCCTGATCTATATTTGACCTTGACCTACATTTCCTCTTAAATTACTTAGTTAATTCTCTTTGGTTAAGGTTTTTAGTCAACCTTGTAGATAGAATACTCCTGGCCCTACACCAACCATACTTGGACAACTTTATCTCCTAGTGATGTACATCAACAACCCCTGACCTATATTTGACTTTAACCTACATTTAACCTTGAATTACTTAGTTAATTCCCATTTGTCAAGGTTTTTAGTCAAGCTTTCTACATGGAATACTATTGTGTATACAGACACCATACTTGGACAACCTTTTCTCATAGTGATGTACAGGCCACACTCACTTACTCGAATTCGAAGGGAGATAAAAAAATACTTTGAGTTAACCGTAGTTTGACGTATCCGTAGTACGCAACCTGTCGGACAACAAACTATTTTATTGACAGTTAGAACCAAATGATTACTTGCTGATGTAGCCTTGAGTAGTAAATATGATTTATTTTAGCAATTAAATGTACATGGATACATGTTAAATGCTGTTTCTAAGACAAATCATATTTAAACACTTTCGGTTTGTTTACAAATACACATATGCATATCTGTGTGTAATTAATAGATAACCCGGATGTGGCACACGTGACATGTGCATGTAGCGATATGTACATATTCAGTTCACCAATGAAATAAATAAATAAAATAACAAGAACATAATATTTTATGAATTATTTTAATAAATTATACACGGAAACAACACAAAACAACAAGAAATACTGATTTGTAACACTATTATAAATGATTATTTCTGACCAGACTTGATTGTACAAACTAATAATGTTTAGAACATAAAACTCGCCCATTCAATGTTTCGTCCCTATACTGATGCTGTCACATTCGGGAGATATATACACACGATCGAGTGTGAAATATCTGACTCATTTCTAATCGCGCAACTTGTGTTCACTTTAATTAACGTTCGAGTAAAAGCATTTAATGCCAGTCCAATTAAAATAGTTGCCATTTATTATTGCTCACCACTTAATGATCACCGACGGTCATTTCGGGAGGCCTGTTTAATCAGTGTCAACGCAAACACCTTTAACTACGGTCTGAATACCCGACTTTGATCAGGTAAACTGCAGGTGACAAACTTCTATTTACCTCCGCAAATTGACATTTCGACTTAACGAGTGTGAAATACAGTAGATTTACGTTTTCGGGACCTACTTATACCTTCGAATAAACGGAAAATTTGAGTTATCGAAATTTGACTTAACCGAACTTAGTTATATGGAAAATAATAGGATTTTAAACGGGACCGTGCTAGTAATTCGACGTAACCGGTGATTTCGACGTAAGCGACTTTGAGTAAACGAGTGTAGCCTGTACATCAATAACCCCTGATCTATATTTGACCTTGACCTACATTTCCTCTTGAATTACTTAGTTAATTCTCTTTCGTTAAGGTTTTTAGTCAACCTTGTACAGAGCTGCCAACTGTTACGATTTTTCCGTATTTGTTCCGGAAAATACGTTAGAAATACGGAAGTACGGATAACAATTAAAAAGTACGATTTTTAAAAAAATCAGCGCGGGAATATCTGGAAATAATAATTTCGTTTCACAATTCTGCCAATAAATCCTATTTTTTTTATTTACCCGTAATCATACTCGCCGAGGCGCTTACCATTTTGATTCTTGTTGTGTAGTAATAGTAGTTTCAAGCGCTCAGCGATATTGATTTATTCATCACGTAAATTCATAAAATGTCTGCTCCAAAGCGTGCAGCCAACGAATTTGGGTATTTTTTATCGAAAGAAGTTAGGAGAACACATCTGTTCATCAATGATTACAGTGAGACATGGCCCAATTTGGTCCTGTCAAAGCGCGGTGATAAATTTGCGTCTTGCAAGCAGTGTGTAATTGTGATTTTTCGGTTGGTCATGGTGGCCGAAACGAGGGCCAAGGCTCTAAAAAAGTTAATTTATGCATATAAGTGAGTACTGATTTGTGTTCCGGAAAACATATGTGGTGTTCCGGAAAATAGCCCCCTTTTCTCTCCATGTTCCTCATGTGACCGACATGGGGTTGGCAGCTCTGCTTGTAGATGGAATACTCCTGGCCCTACACCAACCATACTTGGACAACTTCATCTCCTAGTGATGTACATAAACAACCCCTGACCTATATTTCACCTTGACATACATTTAACCTTGAATTAATTAGTTAATCCCCCTTGGTTAAGGTTTTTAGTCAACCTTGGTTAAGGTTTGTAGTGAAACTTGTATTGTGCCTACAAACACCATACTTGGATAACTTTTTCTCATAGGGATGTACACATCCATAACCCCTGACCTATATTTTACCTTCACCTACATTTAACCTTGATTTACTTGGTTAATGTTTATAGTCAAGCTTGTATATGGGATACTCCTGGGCCTACATCAACCATACTTGGACAACTTCATCTCCTAGTGATGTACATCAATAATCCCTGATCTATATTTGACCTTGACCTACTTTTATCCTTGGATTACTTAGTTATTTCCCCTTGGTTAAGGTTTTTAGTCAAGCTTGTATATGGAATACTCCTGGGCCTACAGCAACCATACTTGGAAAACTTCATCTCCTAGTGATGTACATCAATAACCCCTGACCTATATCTGTCATTGACCTACATTTAACCTTGAATTA
This sequence comes from Conchocele bisecta, assembly GCA_029237695.1. Taxonomy (NCBI): domain Eukaryota; kingdom Metazoa; phylum Mollusca; class Bivalvia; order Lucinida; family Thyasiridae; genus Conchocele; species Conchocele bisecta. Next base: position 67,256 of record JAQRGA010000145.1, read on the forward strand.
CTTACTTAATTTCCCTTGGTTAAGTTTTTTAGTCAACCTTGGTTAAGGTTTTTATGCAGGCCGCAGCCACCTTGTTTGTCAAGCTATGTGTACATCGACAACCCTCGTAGTCGAGCTATGCTGTTCTCCTACAGCTCTTGTTATTTTTTGCACTCCGTATCCTTGTCCATGCAATAACTCAAGTTATACTTTACCGCTCGTACCGTAACCAAATTCGGTATACATGTTTATCACGGCAAGACAAAGAAGCCTATTGAAATTTTCGATGACTTATCTACCCTTGGCGGCCATTTTTAGCTCGCCTGCACGAAGTGCAGAAGAGCTTATGGCATACCCCTGGGTGTCGCCGGCGTCGTCCACGAACTTAACGTTGGGGTAAATGTCTTATAACTTCTGTTTCCTTTCATGGAACACCTTGTTATTTCATACATGTATTCCTCAGATGACCCTCTATCATGCTGTAGCAAATCCATGACCCACTACCCAACCCTTACCCCAAGGTCAAGGTCACAAACTTAGCACATTCATAAACTTAACGTTGGGGTAAATGTCTTATAGCATCTGTTTCCTTTCATGGAACGCCTTGATATTTCATACATGCATTCCTCAGATGACCCTCTATCATGCTGTAGCAAATGCATGACCCACCACCCAACCCTTACCCCAAGGTCAAGGTGATAAACTTAGCATGTTCATAAACTTAACGTTTGGGTAAATGGTGTGTAACTTCTGTTTCTTTACAGGGAACGCTTTGATATATCATACATGCATTCATGTGATGATCCTCTATTGTGCTACAGCAAATCCATGACCCCCCCCACCTCTTTCCCCAAGGTGAATGACACAAACTTAGCACATTCATACATGCATTCCTCATGTGAATAGCTATTCATGCTGTAGAAAATCACCAACTTAGTGCGTTCATAAACGTAAAGTTGGGTTAAATTTTGTTTTGCTTCTGTTTTCAGGGAGCGCATTGATATTTCATACATGCAGTCATCTTAATATGCTATATTATGCTATAACAAACCCACGTCCCACCTTGCACCACTGACCACAATGTCAAGGTCCACCGCACGCCCCTTAACCCAAGGTCAAGTTATATAATATTCATCTTTTTTTATACAACTGTGCCAAGTTTGAGTGAAGGCTGCCAACAGGTGAGCTTCGTTGTCTTCTGACAACTCTTGTTAATTTTCGCACTGTGTATCCTTGTTAACTTTATAGCCATTTTTAGTTCGCCTGCACGAAGTGCATAAGAGCTTATGGCATACCCCCGGCGTCGTCGGCGTCCACAAACTTAATGTTGGGGTAAATGTCTTATAACTTCTGTTTCCTTTCATGGAACACCTTGTTATTTCATACATTCATTCCTCAGATGACCCTCTATCATGCTGTGGCAAATCCATGACCCACCACCCAGCCCGTACCCCAAGGTCAAGGCACTGTGTATCCTTGTTAACTTTATAGCCATTTTTAGTTCGCCTGCACTTTAACATTACATGTACATTATGGATTACTTCAATATTTGGACACTTGATACATGTAAGCATTTGCAACAAACTCTTGCTGCCATTAACATGACCGTGACCTTTTTCGTGCCCATGATCAGGATAGGTCAAATGCTTCTGCAGGCGCAACACCACTGCCGTGTCGGAATTCTTGTGATATTTCACAAATGCCTTTCTCTAATGATTCTCTGTGTCAAATCCACAACCCTGAAACCCCTGCTAACCCCTAGGTCAATGTCACAGTCTTAGTGCTTTCATAAACTTAACGTTGGGGCAAATTTGTTATACATGTATTTTCTGTTTCCTTTCACCCCACTTCTTGATATTTCATACATGCCTTCCTCTAATGGTTCTCTATCATTCCATGTCAAATCCACGACCCTCAGACCCCCGCTAACCCCTAGGTCACGATCACACAATCTTAGTTGTTTCACAAACTTAACAGTGGGGGAAATTTATTATAATTTCTTTCTGTTTCCTTTCACCACTTTAAGCACCATTCCATTCCTTTCACCACTCTTCTTGATAAATGACACATCCCTTCCTCTAATTGTTAGGTATGGATTGTGGCCTAGGGGTTAGAACGCCTTACTTTCAATCCGGAGGTTGTGGGTTCAAACCTCGCCTTAGGCATCAAAAATACTTTCCTAGTACACGTATTTTCATCCCACTGGTCTGTCGAATGAGACTTTAAACTGTGGTCCTGTCTCTACTAGCTGTTGGTGGGACGTTAAACCCATTAACTTTCACTTTTTCCTCTAATTGTTCTCTATCATGCCCTGCCAAATCCATGACCCTCACACCCCCACTAACCCCAAAGTCACAATATTAGCGCTTTCGTGAACTTAACATTGGGGCAATTTTCTTTCAATTTCCTTTCACGCAGCTTCTTGATATTCGTTAAACTAAAGCACCACCAGGCACGATTTGTTGTCTTCCGACAACTCTTGTTTTTCTTTGCCTGCCAGTGGGATTTTTGTTTACTGACAGGTCGCATTGCTAGTTATACCCACTTTTTTGTAAAAAAAAAAATGGGTATATTGTTTTCGTCACGGGTGTCCGTCCGTCCGTCCGTCCGTACGTCCGTCCGTCCGTCCGTCCGTCACGTTTCTTGTAACTCGAAAAACTTTTTCACCTTCATACCTACGCGCCTGATATTTGGTATGTAGCTTCGTTATCATGTGCAGATGCGCAAAGTGAATTCGGATTTTTGATCCGACCCTCCATCATGGATTATCTCCCCTTTCGGACTAAGAATTTCCCATTTTTTTCCTTGTAACTCGAAAAACTTTTTCACCTTCATACCTACGCGCCTCATATTTGCTATGTAGCTTCGTTATCATGTGCAGATGCGCAAAGTGAATTCGGATTTTTGATCCGACCCTCCATTATGGATTATCTCCCCCTTTCGGACTCAGAATTTCCCATTTTTTCCTTGTAACTCGAAAAACTTTTTCACCTTCATACCTACGAGCCTCATATTTGCTATGTAGCTTCGTTATCATGTGCAGATGCGCAAAATGAATTCGGATTTTTGATCCGACCCTCCATCATGGGATTATCTCCCCTTCGGACTCAGAATTTCCCATTTTTTTCTTGTAACTTGAAAAACTTTTTCACCTTCATACCTACGCGCCTCATATTTGCTATGTAGCTTCGTTATCATGTGCAGATGCGCAAAGTGAATTTGGATTTTCGATCCGACCCTCCATCATGGATTATCTCCCCCTTTCGGACTCAGAATTTCCCATTTTTTCCTTGTAACTCGAAAAACTTGTTCACCTTCATACCTACGCGCCTCATATTTGCTATGTAGCTTCGTTATCATGTGCACATGCGCAAAGTGAATTCGGATTTTTCATCCGACCCTCCATCATGGATTGTCTCCCCCTTTCGGACTCAGAATTTCCCATTTTTAGCCAGGTTTTTTGAAAAAAAATCCAGGCTATTGGATTGGCGAAAGCCGGGCGGGCGGGCGGCGGGCGGGCGGGCGGCGTCCACAATCAATGTTAAGTTTTCGTGTTTGAGTCCATTTCTTTGTTACTGTACCACCCTAGGACCACCAAACTTCACAGCTTCATAATCAATGGGGTGCCCACCCCACATATCACTATCAAACATGTTACTTTTTTTTTAACTTGACCCATTTTTTCCGCGTAGTCGACTTAGCCATTTTCAATGTTAAGTTTTCGCGTTTACAATGTTAAGTTTTCGTGTTTAAGTCCATTTCTTTGGTACTGTACCACCTAGGACCACCAAACTTTCACAGCTTCATAATCAAGGGGTACCCACCACATATCACTATCCAACATGTTACTTTTTTTTTAACTTCACCTATTTTTTCCGCGCAGTCGACTTAGCCATTTTCAATGTTAAGTTTTCGCGTTTACAATGTTAAGTTTTCGTGTTTAAGTCCATTTCTTTGGTACGACATTCATTCTAACCAAGGGGTGCCTACCACATACAACTATCCAACATGTGACCATTTTTTTACCTTCACCTATTATTTCTACGTAATTGACTTAGCCATTTTCAACGTTAACTTTTTAACATACGTCTGGTTAGAGTTTTTTGGTTAAAACTTTTTCGTTATACTATATCTCTGCAACTGCTTCGCCCATTACCTTGAAACTTCACATGGGTGTTTATCATCATCCATATTTTCATTCTAACCCCCAACCGTGCGGCCCCTGTGCCCAATGTCAAGGTAAAATTACTTTGAATTTTTTTGTTAAAGTTTTTTCGTGTACTATATCTCTGCAACTGCTTCACCCCAATACCTTGATACTTCACATGTGTTTATCATCATTGTCGCACCTGCTTGCGGAAAGCGCGATCCTGTGCCCTAATGTCAAGGTCAAATTACTTTGTAATTTTTTTGTTAAAGTTTTTTTCGTGTACTATATCTCTGCTAACTGCTTCACCCAATACCTTGATACTTCACATGGGTGTTTATCATCATTGTTGCACCTGCTTGCGGAAAGCGCGATCCTGTACCCAATGTCAAGGTCAAATTACTTTGAATTTTTTTGTTAAAGTTTTTTCGTGTACTATATCTCTGCAACTGCTTCACCCAATACCTTGATACTTCACATGGGTGTTTATCATCATTGTCGCACCTGCTTGCGGAAAGCGCGATCTTGTGCCCTATGTCAAGTTCAAATTACTTTGAATTTTTTTGTTTTTTTGTTAAAGTTTTTTCGTGTACTATATCTCTGCAACTGCTTCACCCAATACCTTGATACTTCACATGGGTGTTTATCATCATTGTCACACCTGCTGCAAGGAAAGCGCGATATCGTCGGCATTTTAGCATACGTCCGTCCGATCGTCCGTGTGTCCTGTTAAAGTTTTTTGGTTAAAGTTTTTCCATCTACTATATCTATTTTTTTAGTGTCCATGCCTCGCCCCAAGGCGCGACATGCAGGCCACGGCCATCTAGTCTACAAAAAGTGGGTATAATTATGTTATCCAAGTGTCTATGCTTGGAAAAAACCTGGCCTTCGTGGCTTTGCCTCGTTTCTTGTTTCCTTGTAACTCGAAAAACTTTTTCACCTTAATACCTACGCGTCTGATATTTGGTTCGTAGCTTCGTTTTGATGTGCTGATGCGCAAAGTGAATTCAGATTTTTTATCCGACCCTCCATCATGGATTACCTCCCCCTTTCGGACTTAGCATTTGGGGAAAGTGGGTATATTGCGATGGCGCGCCATCGACTTTTTTTAGTTTCTGTTTCCTTTCATGTAGCTGCTTCATATTTGACACATGGGTTCCTCTGATGGTCCTCTATCATGGTGGGACAGACCCACGATCGTCGGGGCACATTCTTATGGCATTCAAAAACTTTACGCTAGGGTAAATGTCTTGTAATTTATGTTTTCTTGCACGGATCTGCTTGATATTTCACACACGCATTGCTCTCATGGTTCTCTACTGCCCTGTGACAAATCCATGATCATCCCACCCCTGCTAAGCCCAACGTCTAGGTCATATACTTGGTGCTTTCGAAACTCTGGTAAAAGTGTTATAATTTCTGTTTCCTTGCATGGATTAACCTGAAATTTCTGTCTGTATCACAGGGCTACTTACAGTCAGAAAGCACAAAGGTCATTCGCTATCATATTTACGAGTGTAATATAATTATAATACAAGATTATTCAGATGGCTCCGTCCCTTTTGGAAAATGTCAGAAAAGTGCGCATGTACATGCAATATGTTAGTCAGGTGACCTAAGCGCTAATAAAGGGTGTTACGTTACTACGATTAAGCGGCCCTCACATATCAGTCGTACTGGGTGAAGCCATGGCTACAACACTGTGTCCTGCTGGGCCAGTATGACACCCTCATGCAAGAACTCGTGTGCGAGTCCCAGGGCGGCAGGGTGACTTCAAAAATTATATGCGCATGGAAGTGGATATGTTCGCCAAATTACCTAGCGACATCCGGCCGATGCCCTGGCGGGCGCACTGTCTCCATTATGATCCAATGTTCAAAGAGCACCGCCCGGGCCCTGTCTAATATGTGAGAGCACAAGTCGCAGACATGAAATTCGCCTGATTCTTCCACAGGCTCTAAATCCCCCGGCGACTCCCGCGCGGACGTCGGCTATGTGAGGGCCGCTTAAGCTAGTTACTTTAAGCTCCTACGTATACTGAATGCACAACCAGAGCTGCCAACTGTTACGATTTTTCCGTATTTGTTCCGGAAAATACGTTAGAAATACGGAAGTACGGACAACAATTAAAAAGTACGATTTTTTTAAAAATCAGCGCGGGAATATCTGGAAATAATAATTTTGTTTCACAATTCTGCCAATAAATCCTATTTTTTTATTTACCCGTAATCATACTCGCCTAGGCGCTTACCATTTTAATACACCAAGCCACGGTCTGCCAAATATGGTCATGCGCCATCTTGTTTCCGGTTTCGCCAGAACGAGGGTGCGGGTAAACAAACCCACACGATAGCGAAACTAGAAGAAATTGTGCAGCGCTATTCGTTGTGTTTAATGTAAGTTTAGATACGATTTCACTCGCTACATTAGTGCACACATTAGAAAATAACCATAAGAACAGTTGTAATGGTCCAGGACTGCTGCATGAACCAGTTAACTACAATACTGGACGACCAAAAACATGTATCATGTGTATTATTTGTGGGTGGGGTACTGTAGTTCTTGCTGTCTAGACATAGTTGCGACACGTAACTGCTGCATACTGCCGAATGCAGAGTTACGGATCCTTCCATAGGCTTCCGCAGCAGAGTAGCGAATCAGATTTGATTCGCACTTTGGCTTTTAATTACAGCATATTGTCTACACTTTTCAACATATTTTTTTTTTTGCATTATAACAGTAAAACAAACTGGTAATTCTGAAACAAACCGGATCATTGTGGTATGTCTTGAAGATTAAATATTGCCTTTTCAGTAACTGGACCCCAATATATATTTGACATTTAGATTGTGCTTGCCGGTGACCGGGTCATTTTAAGATGCTTCTTTAATTTTACACACCAGGCCATCTATTTCTTTAAATTTATTACAAAACTGTTGTAATATGGTTCTAACTATTACTGACCTTAAATTTTGTGGAAACATATAGAAAATATGCTGTAAATTAACAGCCAAAGTGCGAATCAGATTTGATTCGCTACTATGCTAGGAAAGCCTATGGAAGGATTTGTAACTCTGCTTACAATAGTATGCAGCAGTTATGTGTTCGCAACTAGTCTAAGGGGACCGATTGACACGAAATACCCAAATATACCCAAATATTATTGCCCAAATATACCCAAATATACCCAAATATAGTATATAATAGCATCCAATGTGGTTGTTTTATGGAAATAACCTACAATAATACATGCTAGTTGTATTTATTCAGGATATAGCCGTATATCTGTTTTGTGAAGATGTTATTAGTGCAAAATACCCCAAAATGGCCTATGTGAAAAGTGGCTAATGCAAACAGTGTAGTCCCATATGTGTATAGCATCACGGTATCAGATCAGAGCCTACACAATTCGCAATTCAGTCATAGACCTTTGAGCTACGTCATGTGATTTTGTACCTTCAAAACTCCAAAATTGACAAAAATGTCAGTATTATATGCGGAATTACATTGCGCATGTAATGTGAAATTTGTGTCAACTTTTGACATCATATACGGACGATATTGTCAAATTACGCAAATGTACGAAGGTAAAAAAAGTACATGGCGTGTCTCATTTTACAACTGGTGGTCATATAGAAAATGGTAAATATCATGACAGTGGTCAAATTTGTTTTATTATTTATTGATTCCTCATATAATAAACGTGAACATGTAATGTATAAATAAAAGCAACATTGTGAAGTTAAAAAGCATTGTGTCAACTAAAAGTATCATATTGAATGCTGGTCTATTTATCATTTGAGGCACGCCATGTGATTTAGTACCTTCCAGGATCTGCGCAATTTTATGAAATGTATTTACAGAAGATGTGATAATTTCCGTAGATAGCATCAGAAGTTGACACACATTTTAGAGTACATGCGCAGTGGAATTATGATAGCCCAGTCCCAGAGCAGCCTACGCACCAGGTCAGGCTGTACATGGGTAAGCAAATGCGGAATTCCTACCCAATCTGGTATTATTATATTTCATTATTATAACACACATCAAACCCTGCTAAACACACTACATGGGTATATCTGAACATTAATTTTGACAATATTTTGGGTAATTATTGCGTGAGAAGTGACCCTGATCAAACGCCATATTTATTCTAATTTTTCGGTATACTCTCGTACACTATTCGGTGAGATTAAATGATAATAAGTAATAACAACAGTGCCTGATGTCACAATATACGCCCGTCGAGTATGTTTAGAATGCATATGTAAAGTTTCAGAATGAATGGTTTAAAACTGCGGGAGGAGTTGATTACACAAATTTGGGACTCCAATATGCAAAAACAGGGTGGATAAATGACTAAGTTAAAAACGTTACATTTTTGTCAAAAATATTTTTTTTGGTATAAGAAGGGGAGGTGCACATCTTCAACATGTTTAGGATGCATATGTATGCAAACTGTGGGAGGAGTTGATTACACAAAGATAGTGGTCCAAAAAAGTTAACGGACAGACGGACGGACGGACAACTCCATACCATAATGCGTCCCGTTTCACGGGCGTATAAAACGTTTTATACCTGGGCCGAGTTGACACGGCCCCGATTTCACTTGCTTCAAAGAATAGTAACCTTGGCACATTTTCACATTGGCCATCTCAGGTGTTGTTTTTTGCACAAATAGCATATTCTAATGGATATATATGAATATATCATATAATAAATACGAGTAGCATGTATTATTTTATGTTAATTGTCAATAAAACCACATTGGATGCTATTATATACTATATTTTGGTATATTTGGGCAGTATTTGGGTATATTTGGGTATTTCGTGTCACCCAGTCTAGACATAGCTCTATATGGCTTTCACTACCGTTTCATACAGCGATATATAGACATGGAATTCTAGTGTACTTGCTGATGTACAGTAGATCTACTTCATGAGTATTGTGTGCTCATCTTGACTGTTAGATACGTTATAATTTCGACATAATTAATTAATTAATTGTCAACTTGTAATCACAATAATTGTATCCGCCGGACTCCGTCGGGGGATACTATGGATTTGACAGCGCATGTCCGTATGTGCATATAATAATACTAATCGGCATATACTATGATAGTATCCAGTCGTATTAATGACGGTTACTGGTACTAATTGACAACTGATCACTCACCGAACTAGTTGTTCTTTCGTGATAACAGTGAAAATGTGATCACAAACAACTTACTAAATTAGAAGATCGCCAACATATGTTATCACATCGATAATTATCAATAAGTTGATTAGTTTAATAATCGAAAACGTTCCTTCGTTGCACTCCTGGAAAGTGACAGACGGTCTGTCAAACTATGTTTACGCCGGGTTTACGAGCCTTTGTTTACTCGCAGTTCGATCACGTGACAAGATGGCGCCCAACCCGTGACTTGGTGTATTCTTGTGTAATAATAATAGTTTCAAGCGCTCAGCGATATTGATTTATTCATCACGTAAATTCATAAAATGTCTGCTCCAAAGCGTGCAGCCAACGAATTTGGGTATTTTTTATCGAAAGAAGTTAGAAGAACACATATGTTCATCACTGATTACAGCGAGACATGGCCCCATTTGGTCCTCTCAAAGCGCGGTGATGAATTTGCGTCTTGTAAGCAGTGTAATTGTGATTTTTCAGTTAGTCATGGTGGCCGAGATGAGGGCCAAGGCTCTAACAAATTTACCTTATGCATATAAGTGAGTACTGATTTGTGTTCCGGAAAACATATGTGGCGTTCCTGAAAATAGCCCCTTTTTCACTCCATGTTCCTCATGTGACCGACATGGGGTTGGCAGCTCTGGACAACAATCGCCTGCTCTACGTAATGGGTGTTGACTTGCTAATCATAGAAAAGATAACAAACGCACAGGTGTTGAATTATTTATTGATACAATATAACAAATAAAGATAACAAACGCATAGGTATTGTTCATAGGTATTGTAACATTTATTTCCCAATCTCCAACGGCTACATATGCATGGCTAAATAATTCAGCAAATGGTGAACAATAATTACAGTTGTAATCAGGTATAACTTACATGTATTTCTTAAACAAAATAGCTATTATATCTTACGTATGTGTCAAGTTGTTCAATAATAACATTAATAAAACCACCAAAATATATGTTTTAATTCACTTTAAATTTTAATTACTATAAAAGACCGCGAAATAAAAAGGGAGTACTGTAATTACGCTAATGAAAATAGAAAATGTTGTTCACATGGTATTAGAATAATGTGAATAAATACACGTTTTAAGAGATTTATTTATTCAGGTAGATGTTGTCTTGAAGAGATAAATGTTCCATTAATGTAGTACATGTATGAAGGCAATTCAATGATTTGATTGATTTTTAAATGCAAAACCCGCTGCGCCAGTGGGTGCAGGAAGAATGGACAGAAAAAGAACCTTTGTGGGTTCTGGCTGTAAGTCATCCTGCGTTACAGACAGGTTTCGGGGTATGTATGGATCTGCTTGATAATTCACCAGGGCTCCAGATAAGGAATTAGTAATTGAGTATTGTTACATGTACTCCATCATTTCTGAAGCAATTTCAACATTTTAATTGGGTAAAATAGAATCACAATACTGTTTATACATCAACAGACCACAATTATTGAATTGTTTGCTTCTAAATGAAAACACATCTTGGTATTTCATTAGAATTGTCTCCTTGGAGACAATTCTAATGAAATACCAAGATGTGTTGTCATGGAAAAATAAGGTCTGTTTATTGTTTTCTGTAGCATGATAAAGATACCACAAATTTTTCATTGCTTTTTGATACTCACTACTTCTGATTTCAATTGGGTTTTTGGCAATTTTAATTGGATATTTACGCAAATACGCACCTTATCTGGAGCTGATTCACACATGCATTGATCTGATGGTCTGCATTCATGCTGTGACAAA
>JAQRGA010001451.1:0-14480 GCA_029237695.1 Conchocele bisecta
TCTTTGGCAACCGCGGCAACCTCCGGAGAGCGCTTAGAGCCACCAGCAAACTGCTTTCTTACTTCGTCCCACTGCTGGTGCGCGCGAAGACCAATGGGATCCCAGGCGTCGTCTTGAGGTAGTGAAATACCTAGTTCTTTGAGAATCCTCCTAATAGTATAATACGCATGAAAGTTGTAGACACTTCGGAGCATGACATTCTTGGATGTCAGATGGTCTTTATGTGAAACTCCACACCCGGCTGTTGCGCACCATACAGCGAAATTTATTTGGTTCTGCCAAAATTGCATCGGTGTTTCGGAGATCTCCAAGCTTTTGTCGCGGCGAAGATTCCTGGTATAGTCACTCTCGCAATCTCGAAAGCCACGGGGCTCACGACATTGACCGTTGAGAGGCGTTTAAGGATCTCACCGGGGTTGGGCTCACCGTTAGGATTTAAAATAACATACCCTTACAACGATGACGGAGTGTTTGATCCGGGCGAGCACGTAGGCACAACCCCAGTAAACTTCGCCGTCACGAAAACTCTCGGGGTGCACCTGGATCGGGTGAACACATCGTACAACACGGTAGACGGCACTCCCAGCACATTACTGAAAACCGTGCCCGCCAGCGACTGTTTCTTTGGGGAGACTGTGACCTTAGACTTCCCACACCCTGAGATGAAAGTTTTGGAATCGGGACACATCCACGAGTTGAAGATTTCTATTCTTGATGATAAAGGGCGAGAGTTGAAGAACGATTACCCGATTTCGGTCGTCATATAGAAATTTCAAATTAATTAATTTTAAGAAAATTATTTAGAATTAAACGCATGTTCGTAATTTATATATATATATATATATATTATCAATTATTGAAAATGAGTATATACGGACCAGGTAGTTCTTCCGATTGGGTGACAAATTCAAAGAATTTGGAACCGACAGAAGGGGGATTCATCCCGACAGAGGGCGACTTTTTAACTACCCAAAAAACAAAGGCCTTGATCAATAGAACTATATCGGTGGCCACGGACGAGATTCACAAGAGTCTTCTATCACAACTTAGAGAATATGCCCTGGCTGTGAATACACAAAGTCGTGAAGAAACGCATACGGAACTAAACGAACTAGGTGAAAAAAATAACCGAATTTCAAAAAAAGGCCCGTTGTGTTGGGGATTGATAAAGTCCGAGAAGACCACCAGGCGGCCCTTACGGAGGCTTATGATGCGTTGCGCTTAGAGGACTCTCTCATCAGAGAAGCGGCAGTTAGTTAATTAGACGGGAAAATAATCGATTTTTGAAAAGAGACCCGGTTGGGTATTGAGGGAGTCCGAGAAGACCGCCAGGCGGACCTTACGGAGGCTTATGATGCGCTGCGCTCAGAGGACTCTCATCAGAGAGAAGCGGCACTTACCGAACTAGGAAAACAAATAACCAAATTTCGAAAAGAGGCCAGGTCGGGTATTGATAAAGTCCGAGAAGACCACCAGGCGGACCCTACGGAGGCTTATGATGCGTTGCGCTTAGAGGACTCTTTCATCAGAGAAGCGGCATTTACTGAACTAGACAAAAAAATAACCAAATTTCAAAAAGAGACCCGGTCGGGTATTGATAAAGTCCGAGAAGACCACCAGGTGAACCTTGCGGAGGCCATTGCGGAGGCTTATGATGCGTTGCGCATAGAGGACTCTCTCAGCAGAGAAGCGACACTTACTGAACTAGACGGGAAAATAGCCGAATTTCTGAAAGAGACCCGGTCGGGGGTTGAGGGGGTCCGAGAAGACCACAAGGAGGCCATTGCGGAGGCTTATGGGGCGTTGCGCTCAGAGGACTCTCTCAACAGAGAAGCGGCACTTACTGACCTATACGAAAAAATAACTGAATTTCGAAAGGAGGCCCGGTTGGGGGTTGAGGGTGTCCGAACGGGTATTGATAAAGTCCGAGAAGACCACAAGCGGCCCTTGCGGAGGTTTATTTTATGCGGTGTTGCGCTCAGAGGGACTCTCTCATCAGGGAAGCGGCGGTTGCCGAACTAGACGGGAAAATAACCGAATTTCAAAAAGAGGCCCGGTTGGGTGTTGAAAAAGCCTTAGAAGGCCACCAGGCGACCATTAGGGAGGCTTATGATGCATTGCGCTTAGAGGACTCTCTCAGTAGAGAAGCGGCACTTACCGAACTAGATGGTAAAATAACCGAAGTTTCCGATAAACTGAAACATGCTCGTAGAGCCGCGACCAAAGCGCTTGAGGAGGCCTCTTATTAGATTCGTACTGAGGCCCATACCTCTATCGGGGCCGTTGCCGGATTGGTGCAAACAATGAAAACGCAAAAACGTGTCATAAAAGTTTGGGCTGAGAAGCGGGGCCCATTGGTTGAGGGGCTCTATGAATATTCGTTCGGTGCCAAAGCGAGTAATACATGTGGGGGATACGCCATGACAGCTACAGGTACAGTTCTCCGAATGGCAGTCTGCTCGGTTAATGGTAGTGGTAAACCTGTGAGCGCGGTCACGATAAATCTTGTAGTAGATGGGGAAGAACGGGGGGTTTGGAGTCACTAAACCCGATGGAGATAGTTCGTCGGTGGTTTCGTTCGCCGGTTATGATCTAATTACACTTTCCGAAGGTAGTGTTATTAACTTTGTTACGAAAATCGCTGACCCAGAGAGTTCTTCCACTATTGTCTCATTGTTAATTGAACTTAATTTGTAAATACTAATATATTGAAAATCATGAACGAATCACCGCTTCCAATTGTCAATACCACTCCATCAATACTGTGTCCAATTAACGAAAGAAGTTCAGATTTTAGGTTAAATAATATCGTCGCTATGCAGGATATTTTAGTTAGAGAACATAGAAATAGAAAAAGACACGCTAAAAAATATAAGCGCGCGGCGAATATAGCTGAAGCATTTAGTACGGTTCTGGCAAGTTTATCTGTAATGAGTGGTGCGGGGACTGCTGCAACATTATCTACAATTGTAACGGTTCCACTTGCAGGGGTTTTGAGTGGAATTACCGTTTTATCTGGAATACTTTGTATGGTAATTAGGGCGTCGGGTGGAAAACTCGAGAAAAAATGTAGAAAACATTATAGAATATCCGTTCTCGCCAGGTCTAAGAAAAATAGCATCGACGTTATAGTGTCGAAAGCGTTGTCCGATAAGAAAATATCAAATTTAGAGTTTGAATCCGTAGTGGAAGAAATGGGGAGATATGAAAAATTAAAAAATGATATTAGAATCAAAGCACACGCCACCATGCCCAAGCTTGAGTGTACTGATTGGGATAATTAATTAATTTTATGATTTTCTTTAAATTAATTATAAAATTAATTATATTGGTGCAGTAAACAATTTATTAATTAATTTTAGGAACATTATTAACAATTTAAAAAAAAAAGTTTTAGGTCCCACCGAGGCTCGAACCCGCGCCAGCAAAACCGTGACTTTGTTGGTGAAAACAGTTGTGTTTTATTTGTTTTCTTATATTAATTAATTATTATGTTTTCTATGTAATTATAGGGGATGTTCAGCTTTAAATTATTAATAATTTTATAATTTTCTTAAAATTAATTATAAAATTAATGAAATAATGAACCATCCCGTAAATTCGTTAACCTTTCTAAGTGTTTATAAATAACCTGTGTACACGCCGCCTGTGTAAATCGATAATTGTACAACACAAGGTAATGTTTATCATAACAGCCTTCGTGGTCGTGTGGGTTAAGGCGATACTCTATAGAGACGAGGGTCATGGGTTCGCGCCGCGGTTGGAGCTAAATCTTTTTTATTTCTATCCCTACAAATGTGGTCGCTATGGTAAACACTGCATGACAAACGGCGTTCCTATCCGACAGCTCGAGGTTGATTACAAAAATAAATTCAGATTGCCAGTTTACATACCATCGATAAGGAAATATACACTCAAAGTATGGACAACGGCGTTCCAATAAGACCGCTCGAGGTTGATGAAAAATAATTCCAGATAGCCAGTTTACATACCTTCGATAAGGAAAATACACTCGGCTATAAATTAATTAGTAGTTTTTTTTCTGTTCAATAATAATTTTTCAATATCTTTATAAGCGATATCGTAGAAACGTATATTCGTAAACGAATCGGTGGGTTTATTTTAATTTTATATAATACACCCTAGTTTCATATTCGATACACATTATCCGTCTTAATGTTTGTTTTTGCCTCTTATAGTTCGCATAATTGTCGGTATAATATTGTAAATGCAACGTTTTTATCTGAGCGTAATAAATTACGCTGATATTTCATGTATTCGATATCGCCTAATGTTTTCATTTTATAGAATTTATATACAGGATTATAACCCCCGTATTCTTCATAAACTTCTTCAACAAAGCCATTAAAAAATTTCAATTCCCATTGTATTTTATTATCCATTTTCTCTAATAATATTGGTAGTGTTTTTTCTGTTCAATTTTCAATTAGAATTTTCAAATCCATTACAATATGATTGTAGAAACGCATATCCGTAAACGAATCGTTGATTTTAAACGGTTTTATAAAATTAGTTTTATGATGTTCCGGTAGTTGTTCTCCGATCCTATTTAGTCGCTTCATTTCGCGAATTTGATCCTTGTACCCGCGACATAATTGCCGGTATAATATTATAAATGCAACGTTTTTATCGGAGCGTAATAAATTACGCTGATATTTCATGTATTCGATTTTGCATAGTGTTTTCAATTTATAGTAATATTTTTCAACAAATAAATCATAAAATTTCAACTTAAATTCTATTTTATTATCCATTTTCTCTAATAATATTTTATTATAACCTATGAAATGTATCTGTTCAATTGGACGTGAAAAAAACATGATGTATTTATGACACCAATATATTTTTTTTTTTTCAAAAGTCAATTACCAATATAATTGGGACTACAATACCACCACCAACTTTTGGTTGGAGGTGGTATCATTTTGACTCAAAATTATTTTCTCTAAAAATTCGTAAATTTGCTGTCGGGAGACAATTTTCCTCGTTAACCAATTTTTTATTTTTCGGGGGTGGTGGGGGTATTATGGAGGGTTATAAATGATATCACGGAAAGGTGGTATCATTTTGACTCCCTTACTACTACTCAAACTATTTTGTTGCATTATAGGAATGAATGGCCTTTTTGTGGAATTTATCGGGGTATAAACTTGGAAAAGTCGCGGGAATACTGGACGAAGGGCGGAAGGCCTCGTCCAGTAATCCCGCGACTTTTCCAAGTTTATATCCCCGATAAATTCCACAAAAAGGCTAATTCCAGCATTTGAAATAAATTCATGAAGCAAATGTGTTTATTTTCCGTTTTCTGAAGAATTATTTTAACTGCGCCTCACGGTTACGGAAAGTAGTTCGGCGTGGGAGTTTACTGGGATATAAATTTTGGACAGAGACTTGCTACGGGCCAATCAAATGTTAGGGAATTGTGTAAATATTTTTGTGCTGGAATTATGAACAATTATATATGTTCGGTATATCTTTGCTTAATATGCTACAGTACATTGTCTGTACTACATGTATATATAGCAAAGATATACATGATGTAGTGATGCAATTAAATATACCGCATGATTGTGTTAGTTTTATGTTATGCCCTTATAATAGCGTAACATGTAACCAGAAATGCAGAGTACAATTTTACATAACCCATTACACGTAATATGATAAGGGTACAAATGGTCGGCTTACAACTACACTCAATAATACATAGAGGTAAGCTTTTTTATTTTGTAAAATACCGATGATGTTAAATACACATTATCAGTTACATACATACACTGATTGTAATTCCCTCTAAACGATAAATTATTGGAGGAATAAACGTTTGCAAGCTGTGACATTGGTCAATGTATGACATACCGAGAGGGTACGTTGTAATGAATTGGTGCCCGAGTGAGATGTTTTGTGACAACGATACGTTATTCTATTTTGATTAGCGTTTGAGCAGCAATCTGCTAGAAAAACCTGCCAAATGGATAGGTACAAAACCTTAAGGACCCGTTCTATACCTGATCATCGTTTGATTCAAAGATAATTGCTTCGTAAATATGATAGAATATATGTATAACATATATGTGAATACTGCCTCGTTACTGTATCCTATACGGCACATGGAGTGGCAAAATCGGCCACATTTGTGTCTTCCAGCCATCAGCCAGTTTCACCTGTTCTGCTGTTTGACAAATAACTCAAAATGTTACCTAAGTGTATTGTCCCTGGTGTCTACTCACCTACTATGCGAGTAAATATGGCGTTTACCTATGGGTAGCATGTACACTAACATAGACTGCGCATCAGATTGAGAAGTTTACACATCAACATTTATTTTGATACTGATGGGAGAAATGCTCAGATATATCGTATTTTGTATAATTTGCTGGCCGTTGTCATATGTGTCTATTATGTATTGCACCAATATAAATATAACATATATGAATATTGTCTTGTTACTGTATACTATATGGATCATTGAGTTGCAATCTCCGCCATCTTTGTATGTACAAGCCATCGTACAGTTTCACCATTTCGTGCGTTTGATACATACAGTAAATAATATGACAGTAAACCAAATAAAATCTGGTGCAATACATAATAGACAGATGTGACAACGGCAAGCTATAAATATAATGCGAGCAAACTGTAGAAAAGACGGGATATCTGATCATTTCTCCCATCAATCTCAAAATAAATTTTGACGCGTAAACTTTACAATCTGATGCACAGCTTATTGTTAGTGTACACATTATTTATAGGTAAAGCCATATCTACTCGCATAGTAGGCGAGTAGACACTAGGGACAAAACACTTAGGTAACTACTTACATATCACTGTATTTGATAGCTAATAACAGAGTACAGTAGTGGGTACATGTATATAAGGTGTGTGTTGTGTGGGTATATATGGTAAGTGTTGTGTGGTTGGTCAGACAGGTAAAAGTGATACACTGTACGATTTTCTGTGTCTGAGGGTATTTATAATGGTGGTTCAGCGTTTTTAAAAACACATACACAAACCTGTTCAGAAAACTGACATATTTTACAGTTCTGTGTAACATAATTGATAGGAGTCTGTTCTCCTGGCTTTTCTACATGTGATTAGCTACATTATACCATATGTTCTACTTCACATTTTGAGTTCTTTGTCAAACGACAGAACAGGTGAAACTGGCTGATGGCTGGAACACACAAAGATGGTCGGCCGACTTGGCCATTCCATGTGCCGTATAGCAACTGTTCGATTGATTGGTCAGCTGGGTGAGCCAACATTGGTCCGGTCCAATGAAATCACGAATAAAAAATATCACGCTTTGTAACGAATAGAAGGCAAGCCGCCTAACTTTAGTTTACCGAACTCTTGTTAAAACGTTTATTTATAGCCAAATTACCGAACTATTGTAGTTAAAACGTTTATTTATAGCCAACTTGTATTATTTCGCTATATTTAAAGTTTTAAACAGAGATAATGACCAAAAATGAAAAATTATCCGGTTGATGTAGTTTAGAAGTGATACAACAAATTTGGAGTTTGTAGATTACATTATATAGGAGAAAATGGTGGTTACAATTGTTTTCACAAACCAATGGATAACCAATATATAGCCGATCTATAAATAGATCGGCTAATAAAAAATAGCGATGAAATTATCCAAATTAGCGATGCTAGAATAGTCATTCTTGCGTGCGACACACCTTTGACTCAATATCTTGTATGCGTGTTTGAAGTTTTGTTAAAACAACTTAACCCTTACACCACTATCTTAATGTTGTGTCGTCTCTTGTTTTATCACCATGCTTTAAAGGTACATGTCCACTCAATAGGCACACAATGTTCTTTATAGGAATTAAATAAGTGTATAATTGTGTCACTATTGAAGTATTCCACCAGTTCTAAAGATTACGAGTGCCTGCTATACAGATTTATCCCGTCAACACAGTGCGTATGTGCCGTGAAACACGGTGCCGTGAAACATTTTTGATATCCAGTCAATACAATTTTTGCATTTTACAGCCATTTGAATTGTTGACGGGATAAATAGAATAGTAGGTTAGTGCCGTGAATGGGAAAAAATATCTGGCGCGGCACGGAAACGGGATGTGCTCGGCAGAGCCTCGACCATCCCGTTTCCTGAGCCTTGCCAGATATTTGTTCCCATTCACGGCACTAACCTACTATTCTCTTTATAATAATTTAGTAATATTTATTTTACTGATAGTGACGCGCGTTGGTATCATATGCAAATGAGGCATGGGGTATTTTGTTTAACTATTTATACTAATCAGCGCCGTAGCCACGTGGCTGCCTCGGTGATATTTTCCTGACAGTTTATGGTTTTTTTTAATTTGTTATGCTTTCATCATACAAGCAGATCGTGACTTGACTCGTAACCATGTAATGGTATTCCTCGGTGTTTATCCCGGGGGACAATTGTCCCCCCCCCCCCCCGTAGCATATATCATCAATTATTCTGTCATTCTTTATGATTTCAAAACTATTCCTATAAAAAGAGCAAAATATGTTGTTGAACATAGTTATCTAAAATACGGCAGGAACTGCGATGTAGATTTCAAAACAATATCGTATAATAATGCCAATCAATATGTGGGGTAATGGTGAATGAATGTTTATTTTGCCAAATAATGTCTCAGATGATGTCTCTGATATAAAGAATAGTCTGTGCCTATTGAGTGGGCACGTACCTTTAACAGCACTTTAGAATAATTTACAAATGCAAAGTGCTGTCAAAACCTGTTTACAGAGAAATAAGGCAGGATATCAAAGTAACAGCAGACGACAATTGTTGCATAGGCAGCGGAAGCCGAACATTATTGGGGGGGGGGGGGGCAATGTTGAGGGCCCGAAGCGCCCGATTGCGGTAGGGGGGTCCGGGGAAATTTTTGAAATCCAAGTGGTGTGAAACGCCATTTCCTGCATTCTCAGCAAAGTTCTCAGCAAAGTTCCCAGTACTCATGATTACACAAATATATTAGAATAAAAAATCCAATATTTACACTGTCCTTAAATTCATAATGGAAACGCCCATTCAACGTATTGCGTATATATCCCAGTACATTACATTAGCCCCACGTGACGTCGCATCCGTGTTCTATCATATGAACATATTTTCAAGTTTACTATTATTGTTATAAAGCTGACAGATAATCCTTGTCATATGTTATATGTTATATTGCATGAAGATAGTCTAAGTAATTAATTACTACAAATTTGGCTGCAATTAAGATTTTTAAAAAGCATAGGCCTAAAATTGATCGAAAATCAAACTATAGTTTCGCAGAAACTTTGCAGAAACTTTGTTGTTGTTGTTGTTGTTGTTGTAGAGATCTACGTGTCTGTATAAACCCCGCACTTATTTTTCGCGGCACTAAAATACTTCTAGTAAACGCTTGCTCTCTTGTGTCAGTCTCTGCATGCAACAGGAACAGTAATAATCTTACTACGTTTATAATGGGCAATAACCCAATTAAACTCCCTGGTAACAAAAGATCCAAAGATAAAAACGTACATGAGGGTCAAACCAGGCAAATCAGGATTCCTATAAGGAGAAACCCCTACCGTTAATTTATCCCGTCAACACAGTGCGTATGTGCCGTGAAACACGGTGCCGTGAAACATTTTTTATATCCTGTCAATACGACCTAATCACTGCGTATGAATATGTGCGGTGGCTGGGATTATTTGTTTGCATTTTAAAGCCATTTGTAGGTGTTGACGGGATAAATAGAATAGTAGGTTAGTGCCGTGAATGGGAAAAATATATGGCGCCGCACGGAAACGAGATGTGCTGGGCAGAGCCTCGCCCATCCCGTTTCCTAAGCCTTACCAGATATTTTACCCATTCACGGCACTAACCCACTATTCTCTATTTGCGCCGTCACGTTCGCCCGACCAACCACCCACACAATGAGGTTCTGAAGTATATATTATGCGCCCGTGACTCGAGAAATTTGGCTTATGACTTTTGCGACCAGTGATCACCATCATCGTCGTCGTCGTCATCATCGTCATCATCATACTCATCTCAATCATCATCACCCTTACAATGAAGAACCTTTTGACATGCCCATTTTTTTTTTCAATTTCAATTATGGCCTTAACGGTAGTACATCGCATATGATGATGCTAAGGGTTGGACTGATTACAGCGAGTCATTTATATCGAACGTGGGGAGCTCTATGCGTTGAGGTGAAAGACCCAGTTTAAAGTTGATATGTACTGTCGACCCATAGAGATCTATGCGTTATGGCCTACTGTCTGTTTCACGAAACCTGCCCAAATGTTACGGCCATATAAACAATGCAAAAACAATATGTTTTTCGATAATATTAAATTATAGCAAAATTTAAGAAAGAGCCTACTTTTTATTTCGTGAAATTTGGTCCAATATTTATTTTATTTGCAACTGTCTCTAATGAAATGCCAAGACATGTTTTCATTTCGAAGCAAGCTTTTCAATAATTGCTGTCTGTTGACGTGTAAACAGTAGTGTGCTTTTATTTTACCCAATTAAAATTTTGAAATACCCAATTGCTTCAGAAATGATGGAGCGACAATACTCAATTACTAATTCCTTATCTGGAGCCCTGTTGGATACCAGTGTTGAAATATGGCGCAGAAAATGCGTCTTCATGAGCTGAATTTGTCGGTTCCGGAGTTCGGCACATACTATATGTCGGTTTTGCGAAGACTCTATTTTCGTGTCAGTAAACACGGACATCGATTCTTCGCAAAAACGGCAGAAGTTTGGGCCAAAGTACCGAGACTACCAAATGCAGCTTAACAAGACGCGTTTGATGCGCCATATTTAATCAAAATCGGTTACATAATAAGGACGATATATGAGAATACGTATGTACTTTGAATCGAAAGCGCTTCTGGAAGTTTCAGTACTTGTTGTTGTTGTTGTAACCACGTGATCATGCATCTAGATATAAGAAATAACAAAGAAATCATAGAACAGAAAGATGTTTCGAGTAAAAAAAACTAGTTATCATGGTAACATTGCATTATAAAACACGAATATAGATAGAACAACAGGATATTTGGGGTGAAAAACTTGCTACCATGGTAACATATTGCAAAATAAAAAAATATATGTCATATAACAAGAGGATATATTGAGAAGTGAGTGGAACACTTGCTATCCTGGTTTTGTTTGTTTGTTGGTGTTTAACGGCCTATCAACAGCTAAGGTCATTTAAGGCCGGGTCAATGGGTTTAGTACTAAATCCCATATAGTACCTGTACAAGTACATGTACATGTTCAAGTACATGCACAAATGGGGGGAAACTCCCAAAATCATAACTGAATATTTGCAATAGAAAAACACTATGTATTCAGCCCTGAAATGAGAATAATCCTCATCTGATGCCAGGTCCTCGCCACACCAGAATCACTTGGCCCCCTCACAAAAGCAATATGATCAGTAATAATCTTACTACTTTTATAATGGGCAATAACTCAATTAAACTCCCAGATAACAAAAGAGCCAAAGTTAAAAACGTACCAACCCAGGCAAATCATGATTCCTATAATTAGCATTTGAAGCGTTCTTTGTTTACTTTATTCTTCGTAGGGAGTGAACTAAGAATTTTGCTAATACACACTTTATTATGTGAGTTTATGATAATAATTGTTATCATATTGTAGAATATTCTCTCAATAACAATAGCGAAGAATGAACGTCAACTGCATGCAGATTATTGCTAAATTTTAGTATGAGAAATTAAAACGTTATTCCGCTAAAAAAGTTACTGTCGACAATGGTGTAGCGATATGACTTAGATTAAACCCTAGTTCTGATAATAATTAATAATCAACCGCTTATTTGGCACATAATACAATATTTACATAGTTGATATCGGATAACAAATTCCTACAACACAAAGAGTATATAATTGTTATTCTAGTTGCAAGAGTTACCGTTCGCAACTATTGTTCTTCAAGCTAAGTATCACTTTCACAACAATAGTTCATCTTAACCTACACCATGCATGTATAAAAAGTCAACATGTTCCTTGAATAAAGTGCCAATTAATGCATTTATACATGGTCCAGGTTATTCAAATTGTTTCTCAGTTTGATTGACAACAAATACAATATATCGGCCTGCACTTATTAGTAATACGGGCGACGAAGTAGCCCGCTTTATGTTACGTGTATATCAAAACATACCATTCAGTGAAACTAGGTTGAACATATGATTGAAAGTGTAAAATTTGTTTTACCGCTTAGCAGGATTTTTTTACTACAGTTGGTATTTTACTAATACGGGCGACGAATAATTTCGCCCGAAGTGCCAAATGCTTCTAAAACAAAATGTATATAACGTCGGAAACTATACTGAATATAGCTTACGAAGTTACTGCATTTCAAAATATGTGTGTTGTCGTTGTACCTAGACTCGCTTACGAGAGTCCCCAAGGATAACGAATCACTCGGAAACCCTCGCACTATTTCGTAAATCGAAAAAATAAAATAAATAACCTTTGATGCCATTATCTTTTTTTTACTATTTAACGAGAAAAGATGAAGAAGTGGACAGAATGTACACGAATAAACATCTTCAAATTATCTCGAGAGACGCTTGAAATTGTAAGACCGTGGTAGTTGCGGGAAGTAGCTCTGCAATACTACAATATACTACGGTACCGTGTATAGCATACTAACATCATGGTAAAGCTATCAATTGGTAAATTTAGTTTCATATACCAACGTCGCCCGTCATAGCTAGTGCCTATTTCATATCACTGTACAGTTCATGTAAATTCACTATAATCCTTCTCTCCGGAATTTATAAATACATACTTGTACATTTGTATCCAGTGCAAACATATTGAGACTTTTTCTGGCAAAATAAACATTTATTCACCATTACCCCGCGTATTGATTGGCACTATTATACATTTTAAATCGGACGTAAATTTCCAGACTGATATCAGGGGCGACAATAAACCGTGTTTCCTTAAAATATTAACGGACATTGCTATTTATTCTCTGTATTTATTTTTCGATGTGCAATGATCATTCTTTATAATCTGTCATAAATATTATTTTGTTCAGGTGACACATTTAATTAGTATAAATGATTAAAAAATATCATGCCTCATTTGCATATGAAAATAGCCTGATACCACCGCGCGTCACTATCAGTAAAATAAATATTACTAAATGATTATACATGTATCTGTATAGCGGCACTCGTCATTTTTTGAACTGGTGGAATAGTGACACAATTATACACTTATTTAATTCCTATAAAGAACATGTTGTACGGGGCGCCAAGTGGGACATGGCTCAATTTTGTCAACAAAATTCATTTTTGTGTCACAAAATTCAATTCTGTGTCACAAAATTCACTTTTGTGCCACAGAATTCAATTCTGTGTCACAAAATTCAATTCTGTGCCACAGAATTCAATTCTGTGTCACAAAATTCAATTCTGTCAATTCTGCACACGCATGTAAGAAGGACTACCATTGGTCAGAAACTGCACTGGAGAAATGGGTCACGGTCGCCGATCTACACATTCAATGTCGATGATTTATTTCTCTATTCTGCCGATGATTCATTTCTCATTCTGCCATTTTGCTTCAACTATGTACCAAACAGTCAAACGTTGACAAACCCATTCGTATTTAAACTCATTTGCGTTATAATTGTACACATAATTCATGTACATGTAGATCTCCCGCGAGTACTGACGTCATTTAGTGTGTATCGCAAGGTACATTTGCCCCAGTTAAATCAATAATACACGCGCTGTGGCCTGTGTTCTGACTGCTGTCTGTGTTTATAAACAGAATGTGTGTATTGGGCCATTTGAGGAAACCATTTGTAGTATTTGTGTAGATACCATGGATACATGTACTAAGATGGTGTATACTGTAAATAATGCATGTAGACACATAGTTGCGAACACGTAACTTCGCAACTAGTAGACACAGATCCAATACCATTTGTTTCACAAGGTTAGATCTACTGTTAGAATACGACGTCATCTAATGTCATTTTCGAGCATAAAACGTTACCTGATAAATAGAATACCAGGCAAGCCTCGGAATTCCTACGCGTTTCCTAGCCTTGCCTGATAAACTTGATATCAAAATACACTAGCCTGGTATTCTCTATATACGGGCATGCTCTCAGGTCTAGCTATGTCCCGGCTACTTTATGTTTGACCCTGTTTACATAATTGAGGGAAAAATTCTGAATATTTTTCTTATTTCTCCTTCAAAGTATATGCTTATATGGTGTGACCACTCATTTGTAATCATAATATAACCAAAATAACTGTCCATAAAGAAGTATAATATTGATATATTGGGTTATATTTTCGCATTGAAATATTTAAACCTGCAAGTGTACTCCACCATCTAGTAAAATGGACTAAGACCGATCTCAACCAATCAAACGTAGAGATGACATAGACTATCCTACGCAAACT
>JAQRGA010001453.1:0-14725 GCA_029237695.1 Conchocele bisecta
ATATAAAAAGAGGGTGTTTTTTTCTCTAAAAATCTGCAAATTACTTAAAGTGCAAATCCTGATGGGACGGCTCGTCACAAGCAAAATACCATAACCCCCATTTCTCTAGTCACAGCCACATATGACCTTGCTGTTGAATGGACGTAAAGCACCAATCAATCGGTCAATCCATTATCATATAGTAGACTGATCCAGGCATGAAAACGTGTTTTGACAGCTGATCAGATGTAAAACCCCAATCAATCCATCAACCCATGACGCACATTGGGGCAGTCTGATCAGGATACAAAAATATGTTTGGACAGCTCATTGGAGACGATTCTCATGTGCTGCCAAAACATTGTATTTTCCTAAGAAAAAAAATAATAATGAAAATCAGCGGATATCAATATTTTGTCGGTCAACTAAGCTGGGACAACACATGGTGTATACTGAGTTGAGTGAATACTGTGTGGCTCAGCTGTCGGTTTTATATGCGTCTGATATGGGGCTAATATCCTCACAGTCTGATCAGGATCTGCAATGTTCGCAATTCCATCAATGTGTTATGAACTGGAATTTGGTCCGCCCCATACAGTACTTAGCGTGCGGTGTAGGTCATGATGAGACTGCGCGGATATGCAGGCTGAGCTGGGTCTTCACAGGTCGCAAAACAGTTGTGTTATTTAAGAGACAATCATTTAACAAAAATGTCAACTTTATAATTATTGGTCGATTTCGGTCAATATTCATATCAGAATGTTTGTTATTTTACATGGATTCTAAATATTGTATTTATTTCCAAGTCAGGAATAATATTGAACTTTTATTCAAAGAATTGCGAAAATTCTTTTATTTTTCACAGAGGGGGGGTCCGCCCCCCCCCCCCCCAATAATTTTGTTTGGGGGGGGGGGGGCTAGGGGGTGGCTGTAAATTTTGGATTTTTTATTCTCATATATTTGTGTAATCATGAGTACTGGGAACTTTTCTGAGAACTTTGCTGAGAATGCAGGAAATGGCGTTTCACACCACTTGAATTTCAAAAATGTCCGGGGGGGGCATGCACCCGGACCCCCCTAGCGCTATCGGGCCCTCAACATTGGCCGCCGCCTATATTGGCCGCCGCCTATGCCCTAAACCAACATCATAGGGTCATTATGTAAATGAGATAATACATTCTGATATCACGTGGTGCACAATAAACAATTTCATTGGTTAATGTAGTGAAATATATTCCGAGAGTTGCAAAATATAATGTAAAAGTAATAAACGGACATACAGCCGCCATTTGGCGCGCTGGCAGTGGGTTTGGAGATACATCTTCAACATGTTACATTTTGTACTTGGTAATTTATTGACATGACAACAAACACGAAACATACAAAATAAAACTGTTAAACGTGGTTATTTGTTAAATTCATTATTTGGAAAGAATGAGAGAATTCCCCGTATAAATAAACAACGAAGAACACTTACCGTATGCAATCCAAATAAACAAAGAGTACGAAACTTCAACCTCGTAATAAATGTCCTACTTCTAACAAGAATGTAGATCATTATCAGGCTACATGAGTGTGCTATTTTATCAGGAGCTACACTGGTCACAAATCCCATGAACCCCATTTCTCCAGTCACAGCCACATTTGATGCAGGGACCATTCATTATTGCCTGTACATAGCTATGGAACCATTGTCCTCCCATGTTCTGCTTGTGCTTTATTTCTACCATATTCAATGGTTATTGTGTGAGGCTTCAATGGCTTCTGTATCCTTTGAAGGCTTCCTTTAACCCTTTCAACACCACAGGCCTGTATAGTCGCATTGGCAAACAGTGTGGATCCAGATGAGCCGGCTCGTGACGAGCCGTCTCATCAGGATCTGCACTTTTTGCAAGTAATTTTCATATTTTTAAGACAAAAAAACACCCCTTTTTCATAAATGGACTAGTCTGAAAATCAGTTTGTGACAATTGGATTGGTACGGAAATTAACATATAAAAATCCATTCCAGTTACTTAGGAGTGAAAGGGTTAATATTTCAGTACATCACTTGTGCACAAATGCCTCGCATCCATGAGGCCCTTAACCCTTAGACCGCTATCTTAATTTTGTTGTTGTCTGCTGTTTATTTTCCATTTTCCAATTTTATCATCAAAAACATGGTTTGACAGCACTTTAGAATCATTTCCATTGGAAATGATTCTGAAGTGCTGAATCATTTCCATTGGAAATTATTCTGAATTGCTGGCAAACCATGTTTTTATTGAGAAATTAGGCAAGATATAAAAGCAACAGCAGACAACAATGTTGTGAGTGGCAGAAGACCAGACTTCACAGGTGCATGGATATCGATCAGGGGAAGCCACCTATTGAAACTGGGGTTTCTTGCACCAAGTTCAAGGTCACCTGCACTATAAATAGATTTATTTTTCTCACTTTGTGCATTTCCGCTTGAAAACCACCATGGGGAGGTTTTGTCCTTGTATGCATTTTTGCACCGTGGGGGTTTTGTGCTACATTCGTGGTTTTGAGATCTATGAACAGAGCATTTTCTTTTCAGAAATTTAAAAACCGTTCTTCAAGTGTGGTATTGAGTATAATATATGTTCCAGCGACTGAGAAAACGGACTTGATACCATTTACATTTGTGGATCCTGATTGCAGTCAGTTCGCATGGATGGGTTGTGGCCTAGACGTTAGGACACAGTGTCACTGGACTTCAATGTTACATTAGTGACTAAATACCGAGCAGCGTGGCCCCTGATCAGACTGCGTGGATGCGAAGTATGATCAGGAGCTAGGCTGGTCGCAAACATCATAAGGTACATTTTGTCAGCCAGGGGTCAATATGTAAAATACTAACTTAATATGCATACATGTATGCGCTATGTCTGGAGAAATGGGGCCTATGGGTTTTGCGACCAGTGTAGATCCAGATCAACCTGTGCATCCGCACAGTCTGATCAGGATCTGCACTGTTCGCCATGCCATCAATGCAACAGGTACATTTTCTTAGCCAGGGGTCAATATGTAAAATACTAACTTAATATGCACATCAGTTTGAAGACATCTCTGAACACAGGACCATCAGTTTATATAATTCACAGATAATATGGTAGAAAGTTTTGCTGAATAAGGTTAGTAAAAACTACTACGGCTTATATGACGGTTTAAACTATGGTTTTGAATGAATGGATCTGAAAGGTAAAAAGGTATAAGCCTGAACAAGACATAGCTCTGAGTCAGGTGTTAACCCATTCAAGTCTAGAGACAACACTTTTTTTTATTGAAAAAGTCTGATTATTTTCTTTATTTCTCCATAAAAGTATATGTACAGTTTCTCAAATATGCTGCAGGTGGCATCCGCATTCGACAGACGCATTTCTTGTTTACCACTCATTTGAACCGTCTCATTGAGAAATAGAGAAAATAACAAAAAAAATCTCCAAATATTCCTACTACTGTAATTGTATCCGGCCTATAATGAGTTAATGTAGCTCTGAGAGCCAGGAGGCATATACAGTTTGAACTGTGTGTCCCCTGGGGGCCACATTTTCTTGTTGGCTTTATAAACTACATGAATTTATATAAATTGTTATGCTGGTCCAACGTTGGGTATTGAGTTCGGAAAAAACGCATTTAACTGAAGATTGTTTCCTGAATATATTTGCCACTGAAAGTGATCTGATCAAGTAAAAAAAAAAGAAGATTTCTATACCACCACCACCCCCCCCCCCCCCCCCCCCCCCCCCCCCCCCCCCCCCCCCCCCCCCCCCCCATTGTGTGGGTTGGTATACTGGAGTCCGTCCGTCCGTCTGTCCGTCCTTGTCCGCCCGTCCGTCACTGAACTTAACATCAGAGAAATATTGTTATAACTTATATTTCCTTCATCTAAAATGCTTAATATTTCACACATGCATTCCTGTAAGGCTCTACTACCATGCTGTGCCAAATCCACGACCGTCCAACCCCCGCTGATCCCAAGGTCAAGGTCAAATACTTGGTCTCTTTACAAAACTTAACATCAGAGGTTATAACTTCTATTTCCTTCATTGAACACCTTACTATTTCACTTGTGCATTCTTCTAATGTTGTACTATCATGCTGTGACAAACCTACGACCATCCAACCCCCGCTAATCCTAAGGTCAAGGTGACATACTTAGTCTCTTTATAAAGCTTAACATCAGAGAAATATGTTATAACTTCTATTTCTTTCATTGAAAATTATTAATATTTCATGCATGCATTCCTCCAAGGCTCTACTATCATGCTGTGACAAATCCCCGCTGATCTCGAGGTCAGGTCACATACTTAGTCTCTTTAGTCTTTACAAAACTTAACATCAGAGAAATCGGTTATAACTTCATTTCCTTGCACATTCATAAACTTAACGTTGGGGTAAATGTCTTATAACATCTGTTTCCTTTCATGGAATGTGTGGATATTTCATACATGCATTAATCTGATGATACTCTATCGTCCTACATGAAACCCATGACTCACCGCGAATCCCTTACCACAAGGTCAAGGTCACAAACTTAGCACATTCATAAACGTAACGTTGGGGTAAATGTCTTTATAACATCTCTTTCCTTCCATGGAACGCCTTGATATTTCATACATGCATTCCTAAGTTGACCCTCTATCATGCTGTAGCAAATCCACGACCCACCACCCAACCCTTACCCCAAGGTCAAGGTCACAAACTTAGCATGTTCATAAACTTAATGTTGGGGTAAATGTTGTGTAACTTCTGTTTATTTACAGGGAACGCCTTCATATTTCATTCATTTGATGATACTCTATCGTACTATAGCAAATCCATGACCCACCCCTTTCCCCAAGGTCAAGGTCACAAACTTAGCACATTCATAAACTTAATGTTGGGGTAAATGTCTTATAACATCTGTTTCCTTTCATGGAACGCCTTGATATTTCATACATGCATTCATCTGATGATACTCTATCGTGCTATAGCAAATCAATGACCCACCGCCCACCCCTTACCCTAGGGTCAAGGTCACAAACTTAGCACATTCATAAACTTAGCGTGCATTCATCTTAATATGCTATATCATGCTATAGCAAATCCACGACCCACCTTCCACCACTGACCCCAATGTCAAGGTCCACCACACAACCCTTAACCCAAGGTCAAGTTATATCATATTCATGTTTTTTATACAACTGTGCCAAGTTTGAGTGAAGGCTGCCAACAGGCGAGCTTCGTTGTCTTCTGACAACTCTTGTTTATTATCAAACAAATAACGCTAAGTAACGCTAGTTGTGCTAAATATAGAATTCATATTTGCCTCTGATGTGCTCACACTTAGTAGCCATGTGCCTTGCTTTGACTAGACACTCTGTCACCAACTACATCACTGATAACATTCAGCTTTCACATGTTTCAATTCCCTTATTTTTATTACCATGTGCGTACATCGTGTGTTAAGGTATTACAGTGTTAATATGGCGATTATATAGATGTATGCCATGCTGACCAAATATTGTAATAAAGCTTTTGAAGCATTTCAAACAAGTTTATCTTTTTGTCTTATCTGCAGCGAAGCGGTAATCAGTGGTAACATGAGGAATTGCGTCACTGCTCGCGGATTTTTCCATAGATCGGAGAAAGAATTGCGTCACTACTAGTGGGTTTTTCCAGATACTGCCAAGTTAAACTGAACATGGAATTTCCTCGACTTAATATACAAATGAGATAATTAACCGACAAACACATGTGTATGACCAAGAACAAGTTGCGATTGTATTCATACAATATCCAGTGATATATCTCGAGTGTTTTTCTGAAATGATTATTTGGAGGTACCATCTATGACACAGCCACTTTAAACACTACATACCTCTATAGCAGTATTTGCAAACAGTGTAGATCCAGATGAGCTGGCTCGTAACGAGCCGTCTCATCAGGATCTGCACTTTTTGCAAGTAATTTTCATATTTTTTACGGAAATCAAAAACCACCCAATTTTATAAATGGACTTGTCGGAAAATCATTTTGTGACAAATGGATTGGTCTGAAAATTAACAAACAGGGAGAAATAATAGAACACAAATATATATGATGAATTTTCGTCTGCTATTTTCGAACTACCGGTATTTTATAGCCCACACGTTACCCAGCTTGCAAAGAGTTAAGGAATTAAATCATACATAATGATATTGGCTAAACATAAGGTACTTCATGAAACTTGATGCCCTTAGTTTATAAAAGGAAATACACACCTTTTATTACAAAGACGTAGGTAATCTTTGTACATTTTACAACACACTTGAAGACTAATATTACCACGATTTGTATAACTTCAATCAGGGTAACAGACTAAGTTTAGCCCAATATACTATCAAATTTTCAAATTTCTATGGCTCACTAGAGCAAATGTATTTGTGACTGTGACTGGAGAAATGGGGTTTATGGGCTTTGTGACCAGTGTAGATCCATCAGACTGCGTGCCCCATCTCTATATGACCGTAGCTGTTGCAGGCATGTTACACACTTCCACTTTTCGTTATTGACATTTCTCTTTGTTTCTACACTGTGTAAAGACAAACGTTATTAAGAACATAAATTTCATTCCCTTGCTGCCGGTAGTGGTGGTTAGTTGGGGGCAATTGGGTAATTTAACAGAATCCTGGCCACTGGCCAAAGAATTAGTTTGGCCCTCGGGTACGTCTTAGCCATTCTTATATGTGTGAGTTGAATCTGGTTATACCCCTTATAAGAGTAATATAATTTGTTCTAGTCCCAGGTCAGCCTGTTCCATGTGATCAGGATATGCTGTTTGCTATTCAGTCACATAAACTCTGACTGTTGGCAGCAAAACAATTCAAATTGTGTTTGATATGAATCTACTTGTTTCTAATGCCGTAAGGTTCATTTTGTCAGCCGACAGCTCAAGTGCGATAGATCTTGGATTATTGACCTTGCCATTGCTCCATATTTTGCTGATAGTGAATCAGAAAATAACAATATACGTGGTATAATGACATTTGAAACTGTAGTGTAAAAAAAGCAAGCAATGCTATCTATACATAGTAAATCTATATTCTGCGCTGTGTTTTATGCCTCAAATTGTTGTTCATGTCCTAATTAAAATACAGATGATTCAGGTAATTGAATAGATGATAAATCAGTGGGTTGTGATCTGACAAAACCACGCTTATTGCATTTGCAGTTACGTAGTGTCTTCTATTGTCGCAATTTCATGCAAATATTCATTCTACACAAACATTATTATCGATTAATCGATTAACCCTTTCAACTCCCTGTGCCTCTCTCTCTACACTGATTTCATATTTAAACCTTTTTCCCATGATGTATAATTCTCTACTCCCACGGCATAGTGAAATGTTGCATCCAACAGATTCAACATATTCACTCTCGGGTCATTTTTCAATTAACCCTTTCACCCCTAAGTAACTGGAATGGATTTTGATATGTTAATTCTCTGACCAATCCAATCATCATAAAATAATTTTCAGACTAGTCCATTAGGATAAGCGGGTGTTTTCATTATCAAAAATATGAAAATTACTTGCAAAAAGTGTAGATCCTGATGAGACGGCTCGGCACGAGCCGGCTCATCTGGATCTACACTTTTTGCCAATACCATTATACAGGCCTGTGGTGTTGAAATGGTTAGTGTCCTATGGTAAAATTCCACACCCACGTTAAATTTCATGCATACCGGTAGGTAACATTTCATGTCAAGGTTAATGTTCCTTCCTGTTTACCAGAGGATGTGAAGTTATGTGGATATATGAAACACTTCATGTCAAGGTTAACATTCCTGCCTGTTTACCAGTTGATGTGAAGTTATGTGGAATAAATGAGATACGCCATGCATTTTGTCTTGCATTAATTTCATTAATATATTTACAAAATTGACAATATTGCTCATAAATAAAGTCAAAAGTCGATAAAACTTTCAGAGTACATGTACTCTTACAAATCCCAGAATGGGTGCTTTTTTTTTCCAAGAACGAGGACTAACTCGGCACGTTCTGAATATGGAATTATGTCAAAGTTAATGACGTTTCGTCACGCTTTGGCCACAGGCATCCAGCTCAAAGATGGCGGCTACTGTTGACGATGTCGGGTTCGTCATCGAGACTAAACGTACAATACCCATTGTGATATCATTATTATTAATGTTAATTAAACAACATATGCCTTGCTTGTTTCCATGACGGTCATATGGTGTTTAATTCACATTTCCTGCAGTTTCCGGCAATTGTCAGATTGGCCCCTGTTCTGGGATTGATGTCTCGTTTTTCAGCCCCCCGTTCTGGGATTGCATGGTTCCCGTTCTGGGACTAAACCCCGATCTGGGTCAGCTTACATAAATATTAACCGTTTCACCCCTAAATACTGGAATGGATTTTGATATTTTAATTTCCCGACCAATGCAATCATCACAAAATTATTTTCAGACTAGTCCATTTATAAAATGGGGGTGTTTTTTGTTGAGCCAGCTCATCTGGATCTACACTGTTTGCAAACACTGCTATAGAGGGCTGTATTGTTAGAAAAAAGGTTGACAACAAATCCATATTTAAAGAGTCGTATCTTAAACAAGTTGTGGAATTACTGTTTAATCGATACTGCAGTATTTTATATTAACACTTCATTGATCATATGCAAATAACACTGTCATGCATTTAGATACACATTGTAAATGTACACCAATTTGTGTTTGTCATCCTGAATTCTGAAATTGACCCTTCAGTGTTGAATTAACCCTTTCACCCCTAAGTAACTGGAACTGATTGTGATATGTTAATTTTCCAACCAAACAAATCATCAGGCAATTATTTTCAGACTAGTCCATTTATAAAATGAGGGTGTTTAATTTTATAAAAAGTATGAAAATTAGTTGCAAAAAGTGCAAATCCTGATGAGACGGCTCGTCACGAGCCGGTGTAACATTAAATTTTGACCCTCGTTGAAAACTGACCCGCCGGGTCATTTCTCAACGGATTCTGATCAAAGTTCAATGTTGTATACTGAAAGTACCGTAGGTCAACGCGACCTACATGTATTAGTAACGCTTGACCGCATTTGGTCAAAACTTGCCTCCAGCTCCCTCTCTCCCATACTATTTGATCTAGGAACACGAAACTTGATGTGTGAATGCATCATACTCCAAAGGTATGCTGCGTACAAAAAGTAGGTCAACATGACCTACACGACCTACTTTTCACGCTTTTGGACCAAAATTTTCTTTCGCTCCATATCTCGCATATTATTTGACTAAGGGACACGAAACTTGATGTGTGGATGCGGTCGCTATAAATGTGCCATTTTTAGCGTGCCTTCCGAAGGAAGCCATGCTTATGGCATACCCTCGGCGTCGTAGTGTCTGTCTGTCGGTCCGTCTGTCTGTCTTCAAAAATTATAATGACCTGTATTTTCTGTTTCCTTGCTTGGATTTGCTTTATATTTCACACACACATTGCTCCAAGGGTCCTCTACTGCGCTGTGGCAAATCCACGTCTGTGCCGCCCCTTCTAAGCCCAGGGTCAAGTTTTTGGGCTCAGTCTATCAGGTAAATTCTGGAAAATACGAATCAAGACATTTCGTGCATATTAATACAGCAGCTATTATCTTTAGTTCTCACAGTTAGGTAGCAGTGACTGACCAGTTAGCCACCTGTTTCGTACACTTTTTTTCTCGGAGTTTCAAACACTAATTTATTCTAGAGAAAACGTGTGGATGGGAATAGGTTTACACCATCACAGTGCATTTGCCTCTGGACAACGCATGAGAAAATATGCAACTTTCAGTCTCTAGATCGGCTCACATGAGTGTTTTGGCCTAGTATATGTTTTCGGTAATTAAATGGGACCAATGTTGATGAGTATTGATTTTTAACGACATTTTCTTCAACAGTATAACTATAATGTACACTGTACAATCCCAAATGTCAGGGCCGTAACCAGGTAGCCAAAAAACGAGAGGCACGGTTCATGCCCACCCCCAAAAAACCCTCCCCCACCCCCACCACACACACAGAAAACAATTACGAGTATTTATTATAAATCTAAAAAAGTGACAGAGCAGATTCTGATGACACGGTTTGTTTTATGAGTTGGCTCACCTGTGTCTACACAATTTTGTTGAAACTTTCAAAGGTATTAGGTAATACATAGATATATTCACCATGTCAACAAATAGGTTAAAACTAAGTTTTCACCCACAAATTGGGCGCTAATGCCAGTTCAGTGGATCGTTTAAAAATTATTGTAACAAAATTAATGTTTACTGCCATCACCGTTCATCACCCCGCGTGACTATACAGATATTCTTGTCTCAGGGCACCTGGTGGGCGAGACAAAATGAATACACATTCCCAATTCCGTTTTGTATGAATAGTATCGTCTAGCATTACAGGATCTGGATCCGGATAGCAACACATCTGATCGAATATTAATGAAAGAAACTATTTTCAGTTGAAATTAACATCAAAATAAGACACACTATACTTCTGTGTTATTTTGTTCACGACCTTGACTATTTGAAAAGCATGTTAACAAACAACCTAAAGGAGTATGTAAACAAGTATAAACTGCTACAGGAATCCGATCTGGATTTCGAAAATTTCATTCTTTTCACACTTTGTGGACTTTAAAGGTACATTATGTAGATTTAAATTGTTAATTTTAACCTACTAGTATGTAAGAAAGCGTCAAATGTTTACTATATTAAACCAGAGAATCATGCCGGATGTTGCTATTGTTTACACCTAAGAAGTATTAAAGCATTCCATCAAGGCAAACAGAAGTTGTAATAAATTCAACCGAGCGTTAAGTTTTCCAAACCCGGAATTTTCTAAGCCCGTGACCTTGACCTTTGGGGTTAGCGGGCACCATGGGCTTACTGTATAATGATACGGGATGTTGTTTCAAATGCGTGTATGTAATATTAAAACATTCCATTGACTGAAACAGAAGTTACAATGAATTAACCTGAGCGTTAAGTTTTAGAAAAATAGACAAACGCAAAAACTTAACGTTGAATGCATGTGAAAAGTAGGTCAATGAACCATGAAAACTAGGCCAAGGTCACATGGGCTTCCTCTGTGTGAGATGGTTACATCACAGTGTTGATGTATACCAAGTATGGAGGTCGTAGGACTTGTTTTCTGGAAACTGAGATAAATGCAAAAACTTAACGTGAAATGTTGATGCCGCCGACGGAAAAGCTATGCCTATGTCCCGCTGCTGCTAAAGCAGGCGAGACAAAATGGTGGCGGTCCCCAGTTTTGCATACAGCATTGCCGTATGCAACTTTAAGAGGAAACTTTCAATCATCGAAAGTAAAGATTCTTGCCCATGCAGTGTATTCATTTAATCCATGACCATAAAATACTGCCCAAAATGTACCGAAAATATGGAATTCAGAGACGAATTCAATTCGGGGACTATTTTCAATTTGGCGGGGGAGTATGTCGCGGTACGTAACTCGCTATAGGGTGAAGATGTGTATTCGTGCCCGGTTATAGCTCAGTCGGTTAGACCGATGGTACGGCAAAGAGGAGGTCCTGGGTTCTATAACGATATGGCCTGTTCCTCAGATTTTCCACCGGGCGCGCTTCGTTGTCCTCTGACAACTCTTGTTTACTTTTTTACTGTCATATTATTTGCTGTATGTGTCAAACGGTCCAAGTGGTGAAACTGTACGATTTCTTGTACAAACAAAGATGGCGGAGATGGCAACTCAGTGTACCATATAGTATACAGTAACAAGACAATATTCACATATCTTAATTTCATATATCACACCACTGTTATGAAGGAATTATGATTGAAGCCAAGTGAATCTTTCTATGACCTAATTCCTTAATGTGAAATTGACAGACTATCATAACTTTGCACTTACAAACATTTTATTCGTACAAAGTTTAGTGATGTTCCACTGTAAATCAGACATGTTAGCCATTCATGACACAGTATAATGAATTGCGATCATGACCAGTCATTGTAATCAGAGATACATAGCAGCGAAACACATCTAAGTTAAATATCCATATGTTCCCGAGTGTCCGGTGTAGAGGGTTTCCACTGTAACTTACATGATAAAGAGAGCTTCTACTGTATTGGCATATCTGTTATCTGCTAATGGGCACTGTCTTGGAGAATGTCTATATGTATGTGGCTGTCACTGTAAACATATGGGATTTTACAACCAGTGTAGATCCAGATCAGACTGTGCATCTGCACAGTCTGATCAGGATCTGCACTGTTCGCTATTCCAAGTAAACACAACAAGCCAACAAGCAACATCAGATTACACGGCAGGAGTGCTATTTGATTAGGAGCTACACTGGTCGCAGATCCCATACACCCTATTTCTCCAGTCACAGCCATGTATCAGTGATTCTATTTTTTATGTACATCTGGTGTCCCCGTGTAATTTACAAGTAAACAATATTTTTTTTTCAGTAAAGAAACTTTGTATAATACCAATCCATTAAGAAAACAGTATTTACACTTCTTGTTATGTGTTTTTAGTTATTATTTTCTGTAATTCTCGAATGTTGTCCATTTTTACTTTACTATACATTGCATTTGAATTAAAATGGTTTAACATTTACATTAAACTTATTCTGCAATAAATTTGCCTTTTGTTGTGAAAAATACTGACGTTAATGTATCTGTCCTGAGAAATCGAATCATTACGTTTACGCTGAACAAAAAATGTAAAATCAGAGTAACCTCCCTTTCCTACTCTCAGCTACTAATGCAATGAACACTGTTTATGCGCGCGCAATTTATAAATAAACACGGTGGTAACACAACTTAAGTCATTGTCGAGAACGAGGCTGGTCTGTATTCATAATGTTAAGGTTGCACATTACATGCATCATTACCGTTCGTGGTTTATACACGTCCATATGTATGTAGGTCGGCTGAAACCAAAATGGGTGGATAGACACATTTACAACGTTGTATTTGCATATTCTACCTTCATGATGAGTTGTTACAGACGGGTGTAAAATGGGAATTTTTAAAGAAAAATCATTACCATTACGGTCATTTCCGTTACAAAATTGTGTAACGGTAATGACGATCGTGTAACGGCAATGATAAATTACCATACTAACCAGGCAGTTCATGCGTCAATTAGATATAAACCATGTCCCATCAGTTGTCGGTCAGTAATGGCACATTTATTCAGACCTACAACATTTATATATCAGGATTTAATTAGGTAAAGCTCAGACACAGCTTCGATGCGTGTGGGTTTCTATTGGCAATCACATTAAAGGTACATGCCCACTCAGTAGGTACAAAATGTTCTTTACATCAGAGACATCATCTGAGACATTTCCTGGCAAAGTAAACATTCATGCGCCATTATCCCACGTACTGATTGGCATTATTATACATTTTATTTCAGACGTAAATTTACACACTGATATCAGGGGCGATAACCGTGTTTGCTTAACATGTTAACGGACATCACTATTTAATCTCTGTATTTGTTTTATGATGTGCAATGATCATACTTTAAAATCTGTCGAAAATATTATGTTTTCAGGTGACGCATTTCTTTAGTATAAATAATTAAAAAATATCATGCCTCATTTGCATATGAACATGATGAAAATAGCCTGATACCACCGCGCGTCACTATCAGTAAAATAAATATTACTAAATGATTACATCTGTATAGCGGGCACTTGTAACGTTTATAACTGGTGGAATAGTGACACAGTTATACACTTATTTAATTCCTATAAATGACATTTTGGGCTTACTGAGTGGGCATGTACCTTTAAAAGTAAACATTAACTTGAAGTTATATTGTACAGCATATGAAAAGTATAAATATGTTTGTTATATATGCTGTATTAGTATTTTAAATAAATGGAGTCATTAATTACCGTTACATTTTGTCATTACCGTTACATAAATCATTTCCGTTACGCTCATATTTTTGGAGGCTGTGCTATTAATTAAATGTAGCTTTATAACGATGTTTGGTACATGTGGTAGAACACGGCATTCTGTTACATGCCAAGCTATTTTGAATTGTTTAACTTTACTGATTCGTATTAAATATATGTTGTTAGATTACCATAAATGAGAAAGTCCACGACTTGCTACTAAACTGCTCTGTTTCAAACTAATACAATTAGCTTACCATATTCTTGACACTTTTCTTAATAGATGCCCCTTCAGTTTTATGTTTTATGCCGTTGAAAAGAAAAAAATGTAAATGTACCGGTAAAGCTATATTTACGTCATGTAAATTTACGTAACGGAAATGACATTTCTGAGAACACCCCTGGTGGAAATAAAATAAAATATAAAATAAAAGACGAGAACAATTGGCTATTATAAATGTAACACCTGGACTGTCATCCAATGAAATAAACACAGTTTCATGAATGATTGTTTCTACCTCGAAACTAAAATAACGGCACCAAGATGTACATATATAGAATCACTGGCATATGGCATGGGACCCCGGCTGGGAAAAGGGACCATTTGACATTTGTGGCCAGCATAGCCCTAGATTGGCCCACGCGTTTTGGTTTGTGCTTTCGGATCAGAGTATACAATGTTAATCGTCAGTCGCTCAGACGTACCTACTGCCATCAGACAACAGGAATAGACCTTGATATAACTGTGAAAATCTTTACTCTTTACTCAGCTGGCGGCCCATACTGTACTACATAGGACACTGTACATGTACATAATGTACCACATCAACT